>JARFOD010077693.1:0-35958 GCA_031763545.1 Mopalia muscosa
ACATTCTAAAATACTACATTTTTTAGTCAAACTTTTTGCATTATCAAGATTATGAAAAGAAGATTTCAGAAAGGCAAAAAAAAAAAAAAGTGGAAATTTTACCCCTGACTAGCGGTAGAATTTTGTGACCCCATATATATGTAATGCAAAATATAAACAATAATATCATTTTTTCTTCTTCAGGAAGATGGGAAATACTGTTTATTAATGTATGCTTATAGTCCCCCAAAGCCCGCCTCTTTCCCCTAGATGCTCTAATCACTTGCATTAGTTTGCTGAATGGGTAAGTCATCCATGAGTGTAAAGTATATTACCTTACAATTATACCATATCTTTGATCTGTTACCGTTGAGATCTATTGTTATTCTTTATTGGCCATTAAGCATATAATGCCACAAAGAATTCCGTGGGATCATGAGCATTTTTTTTGCTCTAACGAATACTCCTAGATTTCATACAGCAATTTTCTTAGCTATCCTTGTCATGTTTACCACGAAAAAAAATTTCAAAAGGTCAGTCTGAATACGTACACTGCATGCAGCAATTCCAAACTGATGTTCTATGGATTCCATCATCATGTTACAGTAACATCAATCATTTAATTGTATTGCGGAATGGTGATACTCTTAGGAAGGGGTCCTCCACGCTGTAAGTATAGATTTTCATCACATCGAAAGGTACATATTATTTACTTACATTGGTTTAAGTTTTTTGAATACAACTTACTGAGAAAAAAGATGAAATCGGAAATCTAATTCTACCATACTCTGCAGTGATGTATGTAGCTAAAGACATTTTGCTTGGAATGTCACATCTTTTCTGCCGCACCACAATTGTGTTTAAATGGAGTTTAACGTAAGGTTATTTCACTCGTATGACGGAATGTCGGCCCAATTGGACATTTTGCCCAACCAAAGACAAGACAGGACAATCCTAAGACACAAAAGGCAAAAACGCAACATCAGATCAGCTCCAAGACCACTAGGACAGGCAGCTCACTCCCCTTTAAGCCTCTACAAAAAAAACCCTACAGGATAATTATAAAACCCTATTGGATAATTCTAAAATCACATAGAAAAATCCTAAAGGATCTTATAGAATTCCGTAGAAAAGTCCTATAGGATCGGAAATCCTATATGATGTTATAACTATCCTATGGTCCTATACGATGTCCAACATTTATGGGATTTTTCTGTAAGGGATGAGCTGATAATACTTGCATTAGAAAGCCAGAGCAATGAACGACAACACTACATTGCAGCAGCTGATCATTTATATTTCTATGGAAAAATGTTCCATTGTTGTTCATGTACTAAACAAAAAAGGGTGGCGTAAATAAGTATACAAATTAAAGTTAGCTTGACTGCCTCCTTCGTTTGATACCGGTTGAGAGACATCTTCAAACGGTTCTGTTCCATGTTAATATGGCTAAAAACTGCAAATGGCTTACCCATTGAAGCTCCGTGGTTTCACATGCATGGATAAATTTTTAAATTTATTATTCACAATGTCATATTCCGTTTTGAATGTTGGGCTCAGTTCACAGTGTATAGTCCGTTTCATATAATTCTTAAGCATTGACCAGAAGTTCAAATTACTCAATTATAGTAACGCTATGATTTATAGCTGGTAAATGACAAAGATGCAAGTTAAATGAATTTCAAAACTCAAAGCGGCCTGAAAACATCTACTGATTTTATTTTTCACGCACTCATTCATCGTTACATACAACCTCACAAAGCAATCTACGAAACACAATACATATTACAAAGAGAGGGCTTCCTGGAAGGAAACGAGGTCATGAACCGCCGGAGACATGCGCATGAATCAGCTGGACATCTTCCGCACACATCTGCAGTTATTTCCGAAAAAGTTGCAGCGGCATGTTAATGATCGGCAACATCTAGCGAATCGTCGTTTACTATTGGCTACACATGGCATAGTGTTGAACATACACTTGGGGACTTTCAAAAGCATTTCTCTGAAAGGAACAAAGGAAAATAAAACAGATGAGCTTGTTTAATGTCACGTTTTTCACATATTACTGTAAAATACACAATAAACTTACAATATCTTGTAAAACATGTTCTAGCTAAAACAAAATCTTCAAAACATTTTTTTAAATCAAATAATTTTATCATCAGTGAACATGACCCCAGATGCACAAGAAACTGCAGTTGGTTTCAACTTTTGGAAATATTAGTGGTTACTGGCCATTTGTTGTGTTCATAACATTATTGGGCCTAGGAAATCATTATAAAGGCTGTTCGTGATTGGGACTTTTGATGGATTTGTCAAAGAAAAAAAGATTGTCATTAAAATAGACTAGAGTGGAGTGTCGAGCAGGCATGTGACACAAGATGGAGAAAAACACGTTGCTGGGTATTTGCAATGATCGATTGCTGGGCTGATGTCTTGTTAAGATTTTTTTGTGACTGGTATCCGTTGAAAAACAAATGTGTCTGTCCTGGAAGTTAGTGAAAAAAAAAACGAATAAAAAATAGCGCCTTTGTTTCTGCTTTAACAGCAATTGTGCAATCGATACTCAAAGTAATACCGAATATATGTGTTTAACTGCAGTATGAAGATACAGACGAAAAAGTTCTTATTGAATATCAACGAACTTTTTAATTAGGAAAGAGATTATGTATGACCTGTCCCGCTGGATGAGTGAACTTTTATGACGTTGCAACATGCGACATCACTTTTTTTAAAAATGGTATCGAAATCCATAAATCTTTGTCACTGAATGATATATTGTATGCGTTGCTATAATTCTTCGCTACTTTGGACAATATTCACCAGGAATGTTGATACCAGCCCACACATCCGAACAAAAGCCACTGCGTGCATTTTTGTAGCCACTTAAATGAAAATATGCTATTGTTCCGAGAAACACATTAAGTTACACCTGTCATGGGACGCGAGGCCATTAACTCTGCCACTTCACTAACAACCTCGTTATATATGCATACTCATGCAGCCTAAACTACCCAATTATTCTGTGGCAAAATATTAACATACTCTTTAGAGTGTGTTAAAGAATTCCACGCAAAGCTCTTACAGCTTCATAGGAAGCATCTTCAGATGAAAACAGCTACCATTACTTGTTTGGTTAATTTGACTGTTGCTGTAGCTATGCATTAACCTTTCAACAGTATGCACCAGTGGGGGGATACACGCGTGTTATAATTGTTTCCCAACACCAGTCTTGCGCTCTGAGAATGAACCGCTGTTTTATAGCAGCGCCCCTGAGCAATACCTGTACGCGAATGCATAAAACTAAAAGCTAAACGAATGCAAACAACTATACAGCCCTCAGATGGCATATAAACGGTACCTGTTCAAATTACTCATGCTGATAAGAAAATAGCCATACACTGTAGTTTCCCGACTGCGTAGACAGCACAATCATCGTGTACGGTTGTGTTTTTAGATATGGAGACAGCTCGAGTTCTCCACATATTGTTGGTTGACAACGATGTAAGACGAATTAAACGTATGTCATATTCATCTGAAGGAGTTTGCTTTTACATTTAAATACATATCTGACAAACTAGATCATTTGGGTGATTTTATTTGATTTGGGTGTAATGCCGTACTTTAGGATACTATGATGGCGTGCCATCCCAATGGGTAAATGAAGTCACTCTTGACGCCACCGGTAGCAAACAAAGACTAAATAGGGCAAAGACGCTGCAAACGGATCAGCTTCCCTTTCGCTATGAGAGTATCAGGGCAACATGAAGCTGAATAATAAGAAGCCAAAATCCTATCCGATAATTGTGTGATTAATATCTGAGCCTACAAAAAAGGTAAAACAAGCGTTGAGAATCCCATCGCATATGGCTTAAATTTGTCAAATGTATTCACCAAACTATTAAACTTAATATAAAACAATGGGTTTGACTATGACACAGAAATCCTATGTTTTTCAAGGCATTTTATAACAACTATAAATGAACAATACTTATAATGCGATGAAATACACCCGTATTCATTTACTTGCGCACTGTTGAATGAGCGATTCATATTGATTTAATTTTTGCTGGGGAATTTCCATCTTGTCCCAGTTGCCCCATTAAATAAAGTACCACATTGCTCCATAATTAAGTTTAAAGGATTAGATTACCCAACACACACATAGCGCATTGACTGGATCTGTGGTATCATGGAATTCTGAATCCATTTCAATACTGTACATAAAAAGCAGATAGACCATAGTGTACATAGCCTTAAAACCGAGAGAAACCTCGTAAAAACCACCCCCGCGATTGCCGGAGCCACAACATTTGACTCGCTCATATACCTGATGATCGACCGGCGGACTCGATCTGGTTGGTGAACGGTAAATCGAAGCAAGTTCAGTTTAGGAAGCGCACTCGCTACTACTGAACCACAGCCACGGGCCCAATGATTTAGAAGGGAAAATCCCTGTAACTGAAGGGCTGGCGGGGTGGTTTACAACTATCTTCCGTCTGATTGTTAACCAATCGCTGATAATCCAAAGACGTCATATAGATAAAATATTCTTCCTTATGACGCTGAACTAACAAATTCTTCGAGAATAAATTCTCCTAATCAAGGAGGCTTTTAAGGGTTGTCTATAAGTTATATTTAGATGATACACCATGTATTCAGTAAGCCCTTTCTTGAAAAGATCGTTAGAGGCAAAAGTAAATTGGGTAGTTTCGTGCTTTTAGCGACGCTAACTAACTTCGTTTTGACAAACAGGTGATCAGCAATCTTATAGACTTAGAGCCTTTGAAAACTGGATAAATTGACAAAACAGGTCTTTGTAGACCAACCTATATTGTATATCACAGAAGAAAGTTTCTTAAACAAGGCTATACTTCTTCACTTCTAAATTGGAAAGGAAATGACTTTTCTTTTACACATTGCCTTCATGAAAACACCGGCCTAGTAATTTCCCTTCCACTTTAGACCCAAAGAAGCGGCCTTGGCTGCTAAAGCTTGTTTCGTGTTGCAAAATGACCTAGTCTACGAAGTGCTATTTTTCCAATAATACTGGGTAAATAAATTAAATGGGCCCTTAGTTCTTGCCTTGATATGTATTCAAATTGTTATATTAGCATTTGATCTCAATTGCGACTAACATTGGCTAGTGTTCTGAGCGTTCAGACCTTTGAAGTTATCTGCTTGGAAGACAAAGAGACATATTGAAGCAAACACAGGAAAAAAAGAACAATAGAATGCTAAAGCTGTTAGTTTCAACTCATTGGGTATTTTTCTCTTGAACAACACGACAACACAAGACTAAACACGACATCATAAACGGTATGCGTAATGAAAAACTCCCTCTGGTTGGTATGTTGTGAGTGTGATGTCACGTACGGTCGGTGATATTTCTGTCCCACGTGTTTGTTACTTCCGATTTGGAACAAAAGCATCACCGCTTATACAAGACCCACAATTCAACGTCTTCTGCGTGGATATGGGTTTGATAATGGCACACAAGTTGATGGAAAAGTAATTCAGCAGATACACTTGAGAAAATACACGTTGATTACACAAGAAGAAATCATTCCACTTGATGGAATATTTCTGTCGGAGTTTCGAAGTGATCAAACAAGAGACTCCAGATTTATTCTTGGACTGATCCTCAACGCATTCTCAAAGTTGACTAAAATCATAACTAAATAGCTTTCTGCCTTTGTCGTCATTGTTACATTGTGAGGTGGTTTTCACACTTGATAAGTTCGTCGCTGTGGGGTTTAATGAAACCAATTTATTCGTATGTTTGATTGGGATTTTGCGTCCTACTTAATGTTATTTCAGTCATATGATGACGATTCAAACTAGTGGGTGAAGGAAATCCCTCTTGACGTTACTGGTAACAGACGAAAATAAGGAAGAACAGTAACAGGGCATTATACAGATGCACAAAAACAAAAGCAGATCAGGTTCATGTTGGCCCTAAGCCCTGAGAACACCACAACAATAATGAGCTTCAACCAGCAGTCCGCCAAAATATAGAAATACTGAGCTACGGCTACATTTATAATTGCTAAAAGAAGTCCTATCAACCAATCACAGGTCTGGTTTAGATTCAAATCATATCTCCTGTGATCTGGAAAACCCTTAGTTGTATGTAGAATTTCGGTTAGACCAATGATTAGACTTGCCAGGTTTTACCCCTTCATTTATGCATGTGAAAGTGTTTGAAACTCTTTCCTATTAGCATTGTTCAATCTTGAAGAACTTAGAATGTCAACAGACTTATAATAGTTTTTTTCAAGATCACAGGAGATATGTTACGTACACATTGTTTCGTGACATGGACAATCACTGTGGTAAAGGTGCTTTTCAGATGAGCTGATTGAAAGAGAGCCAAGGTGGCACTGGTCTGTTGGCTAATCGAAAGCATGATTGTTATTTTAACCCTTTGGCATAAATTATACTTTATAACGGTACACGCCGTATAGATACTTGCCTTTTATTCATATCGTAGCTGTCAAGGTATGAGTTTTCTTCTGGTTCAAATTCGTCCTCAGCATCTACAATTTACAAACAGATATAGATTAATGTGATGCATAGTACACTGTCGATAACCTGTATAAAAGCAAACGGTTTGAAATGCATAAATATTCCCATAAAATACTGAGCATTTAAATTTGGAGGAATATAAATGTGCATTCCTGCACATATGAAAGATTGTTTTCATGGGGTTTAACGCTGTGCGTAAGATTGTTTTATTTTAAATGACGGTGTGCCAGCCCAGCGGGTCCAGCAAACAACCCTCCACCCATTGGTTTCAAACAGAGACAATACAGGACATAAGCAGGACGTTGACAGGACTCAATACAAAGACAGTATAAACAGATCATGTTTCCGTTTTGTTCAGAGAGCACCAGGGCAACAGGAAATTTCCCCCATCCATCGGCAAAATTCCGTAAAACATTCTGTACAATGGCATCTGGGATTTTCAATCGAAATTTACAAAATAACCTTCCAGCACTTGCCAGTAATCCTTGGCCACGAAGATAGTCAAATAGACTTCGCCAAACCATTTGTACAAATCCTGTACCCGTTAGTACATATAGTCGGTGAGAACACATTGTACGGCATTACACGGCATGCTAACCCATTGTAAAAATCATTGAGAAATCTAAGTGACTGATTTATTAAGAGATATGTTTAATTATTTATAGACATGTACGTAATTTACCAATTTTAATATCGACTTTTTCAAATGCATAATACAATTGTTGATCCATGCTCTATGGCACTTGACATGTAAATAAATAATTCACACAAAATCGCAAACATAGAATATTTAACTGCAACTAGTCATGTTAAGATCGACTGTGCGCGGTGAAGATGCATGGCTGATTTATATTGTTGTATTATAACTCATTCACTGTCCCATTGTCCTTTTGTACTTCATGCTTGTGGCTGGTAAATGTCGATATTCCAAACATTAACTAATCACGTGAGTTAATCCGCAGCTGTTTAAGATTAATGTCTCTGTGCATGTATTCACCCCTTCGGTTGTTAAAATGTATCAACTATTTTTCCGCTTCTTTATAGATTTATTCTCGTCCACTGTTTTTAAACTATGAGATACTATAATAAATTTTTCTGTTGGTGAATAAATTATTATTATTATTTATATTATAATGCATTTAATACTGTATTGTAAGTTAAACCACCCCACCCGTGTAAGCAGGAAAGATAACTAGATTTTATTGCGTGAACATTTTATGTAGATTTACTATTCCTTTTATACCAACGTTAACTGTTACATGAGTATGTGGACTTTCTGTAAGTCGGCGTTAAACCGAAATCAATCTACCTAGGATTACTTTAATTTATTTGCATTAATGATAGTAAAGATAGGTGGCTACTTTAGACATTCTGTGTGTTCATCTTCACGCAGAAAAGTAAACTGTTGCTTGCCTCCCCTACCGGAATTGGACATTGTTCGTTGTCAGTGATATTTTGGATGGTTTAGTTCAGCAATGGAAGTATCGGGAAGTTCGCAAGGGAGGTAGTTGAACCCATTGAAAGAGTTGTCGTCACAAATCTTATGAGAGTGGTTCTTTTAAATGACGTCACACGCATTTATCTCTTGTGACGTAGCTACAGTCACGAAATTCGACAGTTATGACGTCAGACGACCGCTTGCATTATCCCCTTTGGGGCATTGTAGACTCTTATTGGAATGGAACGCCATTATAACAATGGAATCCAACTTAGTACGACGTAACTTCAATCAAACAAATATATTTGATGTCCCTTTTCTTACATTATTTTTTATTGGCACAGAAGAGGTACTTGTAACTCTACCAATGAATGGAGATACAATGCGCATGTACTAAATATAACATCATTAACCAAACCAAGTAAGCACGGAATGTAAAAATGCCTTCAATATCTTTATTTCCATTCTTTGAAAATGAATGAATTAACACTGTGCTGTTTTTTTAAATTGGAATTCAGTATCACAAAACGATTGGAAGTTTTTGACCCGCAAACATTAAGTAAGGCACCTTATAGTCGCCAATCAGCTAACTATTTTCAACATAACGTAATTACGACGAAGCCAGTTTGTTCTCCATTCGAATCGATTGCCTAATTGGTAAAGACAAGATATTTCGTGACTAGAATGATGTAATTGCTCACTGAGGATCTATTAGCGTTCAGTAATTGTCGCGTGCAATACCTTTAACGTATAAATAACACAAGAAGTGGATGGATGTGTAAAGATAACATGACAATTGAATTGATGCTTATAGTTGTGTTAAGAAATAGATTTGACCGAAAGATAACTAAATAGATTATCTTTTGCGTAGGTAAGGATATGAATACAAACTTAACTGGCATATATTTATATATATAGTTGTCTCCTTTCGTTATATATTAGTTAAGACTAATCCCCACCTGAATGTTCCTATCAATTTTAGACCTTCAACTGTGCGCATGATTGCGATTATTTTAATTATAAAGGATGAGGATTACTTCGGTGTGTATTCAATCTGATTAATACATAAATCTATATATCAATGTTCGGTGACGTCAGGCACTGTGGGGTACGTTAATAGTCATTTAAACTGTAGATTGCGGGCGAGTCCAAAAAATGCAAGTTTCCGAAGCATTTCTTTGGTCAATCAATCGACGCTGTCGAGCATAAAGTTTTGTTAGATATACAATATAATGTACTAGACAATAACCTACCATGACACTATTATTATATGGTTTAAATAGATTTATATGCAACCAGAAACGTGGGAAACATAATATTTTGTGGAACGTATTTGAAGCTATATGTCGGGCGATTTATAGTTATAGCTGTGGGCAAATTGATGATGCAACAATGAAGGGTTATTAAAAATTGCGTTCCTTGATTGATAATGTTTTAAAGACATGTACTGAGTTCATGTTATATTAGAAAATTTGATTTGGCATAAGATAACAGTTTGGATGTATACATCTGTCAAATATACTGAATGCGGCATAGTAATATACGTCATACGTTTAATTATTACTCGAATGTATTAACAAAATATATATATATCTAAAATATGAGACGATACATACGTTTTAATTAATCGCCATTTTGTGCCAGTGTGATGATGTTTAGATATTTATCAAAACCAGAAATAATTGCACCCTTTGAATTATTCTGCAAAGGTGGTCAATTTGCCACATTTGAATCAAGAACGTCTCGGTATAGCTGCCGTGCATGTTCACTGTGGAAATATAAATTTGTAATAGCAGTGTTCCATCATAGCTGGCACCCATCAAACAGTGATGCTTCTAGATTAGCAAGCTCAGGTGCAAATCAATACAGTGATATTACATTTCAGTGAAGTCAACACAAGAACAGCAATTATCATAACTAATTGTGGTTTCAAATTTCAGGCCATAGTTTCCAACACTCGTGTCATGTGCTATTGGCTACATATAACCCTTGAAATGAGACTGGCCGTCATAAAGCATGACAGATTACTGGTTTGGAAAATCGAGTATCCTCAACGGAGACCTTTTAGAGACCCGTCAAACAGATTGGGATTTGCTGTTGTGAGTTACAATGCATAACTTATTAAAACATGAGTTCATATATACATATCATGCATATATGCGTTTCCCCCATGAATTCCGCTTTAAATGTCAATTGAAATGAAAACTATCACCATTCAAGGTATATGCAAAATAAGTATGATCTATACCACCTAATCGGGTTTAACGCCGTGATCGGACTTAACACCGTACTTAAGGTTATATCACTGATATGACGGCTGTCAGTGCAAAGGGTGGAGGATGCCCCAGAAAAATTCTTTAGGGATTTGGTCATCCTTGAATATAATTATAAAATCCTATAGGATCCCAAATAAAAATCTTTTTTTCTGTAAAGGCCACGACGCCACTGGCAACTTGCAAAGACAAGATATCACAAACAGATCAGCTTCGGTTTGCTCCTTAGATCAGGGAGAGCACCAGGGCAATATATTTCTCACTGGAATCGACTGTCTTGGTAGGTTTCGAGCTTAAACCGATTTATTTATCCATATGTTGCGAGACGTACTCAATATAACTTCACAGTGTCGCTATTTTTCTTAGAGGAAAGCCAAAGAAAAAGTTTACATAAAAGTGTTGTTTTCAAACGCAACATATCACTCTTGGTGACGTTTAACAGCGCCAATGGGTTCTTAAAAAATGTGATTACATCGAAATGAAGTTCAGCGGACCAGTGCCGGAATAGGTTGATTTAAACATAAACGCGACTCAAGGGGCCAGGCGATGTGGCCAAAAGCAACATTCGCTGTAGAACAAACACCGCCAAAATACGTGCCTTGAATAGTTACGGTATTCTGTCTTATAATTAACCCGTGAACAAAACCCCAAATTCAGTCAGTCCATAACATGTGTTATGGAACTTGGCGCCAATTAAACTAGATTTGCGAAGCCCCTATCTTTTCTGGTATTATCTAATCTAATTTTCAGAATAGATCATCTATTTTAAAAACGGTTATTCTAGCTTTATTTCATCAGCGTTAAGTGGTTTTCATCAGCATCAATTTATCACTGGGTATCGTCGGTGGAGACATGGCATACCCTAGTCTAAATTACAGTTAGTAGGTACCATGTGGCATGAGAGTCACTGTGTAGTCTTAGCATTACGAGGTTAAATCATTCATCAATAGAGCCGCTGGGAAATCCGAATCGCACTTCGAATGGAGAGGTTTGCTTTCAGCCTGGTGTGGATGTCAGCAATACAAATGCGGATCGTAACCTACACTAATACGATGTCTTGTTCAGACTGCTGTATGTAGCCAGGTATCGCTTATCTATTGCCCTAATATGGCTTCATTATTTCCAACCAAGGAGCTAATAACACTGCTGATAACACTTAAGTACTGTAAACTTCTCCTTTCTGTTAAAATATCCAAAATGTACTTCGATTGGAGTGGAACACTTTCTTAGTTTGAACAAATTATAGGCCAGAAAAGCCTTTTCCCAAATAAAGAAATAGCTTTCAATATTAACTTTCTAAATAGCACAACAATTATTACCGACAGTAAACATGGTATCAGAGTCTAGTGATACAAAATATCTCGTAATAGGTAATAACACAATATTCATTACCGACACACTTTTTATCATTCGTTTAGTTTCCTGAAGTCCATCGCCGTCAAATACATACAAAGGAATAACGTTGAGTATGGCGTATAACTCAATTAAGCTTCATCGGTTTATAAAGTCGGATATTTCCGAGTATTTGCGCGAAAAACATT
This sequence comes from Mopalia muscosa, assembly GCA_031763545.1. NCBI lineage: Eukaryota > Metazoa > Mollusca > Polyplacophora > Chitonida > Mopaliidae > Mopalia > Mopalia muscosa. Next base: position 11,760 of record JARFOD010077693.1, read on the forward strand.
TTTGATTTAAAAAAAAGGTTCTTGATATTTTGGGTCAAAACTCAACTGAGGCATAAAGACATTTATGATTTTAAAAAAGGTCATACGTTCTTGACATTTTGGGCCAAAACTCAACTGAGGCGTATTCAAACTCGTAAAATTAAAAACAAATTTGAAGGTTTTATACCCTACATATCGACAAATACAGATTTATTGCTTGATTTATTAAAAGCATATCAGTTTCATTGGGTTGCCTTTATTACTAACGCAAATTTAGAAAATTCCACGATCCTGAACGATGGTAACATTTATTGAGTGGCAGTCAAACATGGCGATATCGCTCTGTCCACAAGTCGCAAATACAAACTTGTATGCGTAGGCTCAGATAACTCGGTTCCGTTCCCGAAGGAGTGATATTGCTGAATATTGTATGCTTTTCTCTGTTGGTTTGAATCAAAGTGCATAGTGAGCCAACACTATGTTAACACACCCTTCAAATATTCTACTCAAACGAGCTGTGGAATTAAAACACAGACAGGAACCACACGTTCGGTCAATAGATAGAACTCTACCGTGTGGAAATCTACAACATTAAATGTAAAGTTTAATCTGTGATTTAGAAGGACGATGACAAGACAGTCTAACCCTTATTTATACAGGGTCCATGTATATTTGGCACGGTTTGAAATGTATGGCTCTTTGCATGGCGCAAGGTTAGTCAAAATTGTGCAGGGCCGATCTAATTACGATTTGTTTTAATTTGTTGTATTGATCACAGACATAACCACAATTTATCAGCATTGAAAGATAGCATTAAGTCTAAGGTAAACACAAAATAACGAATTATCAACATTTGTCAAATAGAGTGTACGGGCAAGCTCAGCTCAAACAACGCTGTTTCGTCCCCAAAGGAGCGATAAATCTGAACATCGCATGCTTTTCCTCTTTCGTTATGCATCGGCGTGTGTTGTCCACCAGTATTATTTCCCGACTAGGGTTGACGTACTCCACACGAGTCAATACCACGCATTAAGTCAACGCCCCCATTAACCCGTATTCTATGTTAAAAGCCACGCGATGCTAGTTGATGGGTGTCCAAACATGTAGACTTTGTGTATGAGATACAGCTTGTGATTATAGGTTACTATCATACTATATCTTATGATATCAGGAATATTTAAATTGCAGAGAATATATTTTGTTTGGCTCATAGTGATTCAAATCAGTGTTGAGTAATTATATATTTCTATTAAATGTTGCATTGTATATAATCACATGGTAACAAGGTGCATTTTAGAAGTGATATTGGTTCTATTTGACCCAATAGTGTTACAGGGTGCTAAGCTGTAAATTGAAACATTCCAAACTATCGAGCAATATTTGTCGTATAGTCCTCTAGTAACATGCAATGTGTGTTTGCTATTACTGGACTAAAGGCATAGCGTTCTTCTGCGGAGTGGCACTGAGGGGATAACGTTCTTCAGCGGTGTGTCACACCGTTCTTTAACGAAGAAGCACTAAGCGTTCTTCAGCGGAATGACACAAATGAGATAGCATTATTCAGCGGAGTGGCACTAAAGGGGTTAGCGTTCTTCAACGGAGCGGCACTAAGGGGATAGCTTTCTTCAGCGGAGTTGCACACTGCGTATAATATCTAAACTCAGAATCGAACGGGGTTAGGGGTTAGCGTTCTTCAACGGAGCGGCACTAAGGGGATAGCTTTCCTCAGCGGAGTTGCACACTGCGTATAATATCTAAACTCAGAATCGAACGGGAACAAGAAAACAAACAAACGGGCAGTGTTGAACATTTTTTTTTTATCCCACCTTTGATATTTGAATATATTTTACCACATAAGTCAGAGTGCAGTTTGTTGGTGTATGATGCATTGGCAATCCCTCGGTGCCATTGATTAATGATGACAAACAGAAGAAAAAAACACATTGGCAACGATAAGGCAAGCTACGTTTTAATCTACGCATTTCGCTTACATATAGAGAGCAGTTAATAATTAATATCCGAGATCATAAGGGCAGATTAATCGTAATCTCACGACAAGCCAGATAAATACCGTCATCAGACAGAGACCCACAGACAACATGTGAGCGATTAAGAGACGCAGTTGCCAGGCATCCATATGCGATCTTTGTTGTAACATCAAACATTATCAGCCGTTGCCATATATTGGATAGTTAGCATTTCCACGCAATTTAATATCAGTTGAAATATTTCTAAGGACTAAAACGTCCCCTTACAGTTTAGGAAGCTATTAGGATTCCCTCGTACGATTCAGTGGTAGTTTGAATACAAATGCCCACGCATTCTTGATATGAAGACCGCATTACTTAAAGAAAATCCATTTCACATCGGTTACATGGCCTTCAGATGAAGCCTTGCTTGAGACGGTATCATCAAATTGGCTAAAGAATAAGTGCCACTGAAGTGCCCTATTGGGGTTTCTCGAATAATCACATCGACGTCTTGCGTAAATAATATTCTTCATCACGTTTTATTGGCGTGTGAAATTTTCATCATTACAATCTCGCTTTTTTGAATCGCAATGGCGCTTATTCATTTTAATAATTTTAACCATGTCTACTTTCCCGGAACTCGCTGGGAATCACAATCACGTTTCCTGTTGTGCTTCATATGGAAACACAGTAAATCAGAGAACACATGGAACCGTAATCATGTTTAGATCCCCACGCAGCTGAAATAATATAATTGATTAACCATACAAGTTAGGCTGTTCGCAAAAAGAGCACCACCTCAGACAAACTTCACTCCAGATTCTGTTTTTCAACAACGGTTTTTTTTCACTCGTGTCGAAGAAAAACCCCCAACAATTGCATATGTGGGAGCTGAACTACTTACAAATTCTAGAACAAATTCAATTGTTTTAGATTAGAAAACAATTGGTGTCTGTGTTAAAGGATAGCGGTGACACGAGGAACACACTATTCTGCTCACACACACTTCTTTTCTCCGCAACTTGCTTCGCCTTTTACAGCTGTTCGTCTTTGGTATTCAGATTAGATTGATTTTTTTGAGTTTGTATTTTTTTCAAAGCCCTGGAAGCCAAACACATTAGGACACAAGCCAATAACGAAGCCATTATACAGATAAGTCCGTCTTCACAGTGAATATTTGCTCAGCGTTGCTTTTTATGAACATTATAAATTTCGGAATTTGAAAGTCGTAAAGTGCGTATATAAAAAGATTAGGGATTGCAATATCCTCATGTGTATATTGGTGCCACCTCTCTTTCATTACGGCGTATTTTAATTCGGTGAAAGTAAATACAAAGTAAATACAGATAGACAGCTGTGGATTCGACTTAATATTAGGAACCAACTCTAAAGCTGTATATAGCACGGGTGGCCCTAATATTGTCACCTGTGAAGATAATATTATTAATTTCCTCGATTTAAGGATAACCTATGTGTCATTAAAAATGAGATTGACTTTCTTACTTTAGGTAAGACTTCGGGGATGGAATCCCTAATTATTCACGTTTTCTGGATGGTTAAGGTCCTCTTGGATTTTTTCGGCTCAAAGTTGACAACATTTTTTTATCCGTTAAATTTCAAGAGAAATATTCAAACTTTATGCTAGTGAAAAACAAATCGAAATTCCGATTACAAATAGTTTAATTTGAACCTTATTTTAGTTAGTTATTGAGGATGTTGGAGAGATTGATTGGATGACACACAGAGAAGGCTCTCCACATTTGCTCTTTTGAATTATCAAAGAAAGACATCTAGTAGCTGTGTATTATGCATGTATACTCTGTCAAAATACCAGTTGTAATTTGAAATATAGACTGGTGTAATAAGCAATCATAAATCAAATATTTATGACTTTTCCAATTGTGGCAAATTCAATATTTGAAAATCTGATATTTTTTTCACAATTTATACTCACTCATGAATTTTGTTCCAACCCCTATTTACTTACAAAAATCATTTTCCACAAATCGACCAAAGGGTTGAACAATAACAAAAAATATTAATCCAAATAACAAGTCATAAGGTTCTTTGGACAAGGGTAGTGTACCAATAGCGTAGCCAGATCTGTCTTTATTATGCACTGAAAAGGCATTAAAGTCTCGACAGAGCAAAGGCTTTAAATTTTATTATTGTTTCAGTGTGGTTATGTTCGATTAAAATCCACAGCGGTCGTATAAATCACATAAGCTTTAGTAGGGCGTTAGCACCCATTGAGTCCATATAGATTAAAAAGTAATTTCACCTCTTGTCCCAAAGTGAGATTACTGAGAACAAGGGTACTAACTGTGTAGGCACACTCTTAGAAACTCTTTTTTAACAGGCTCTATATGGAACCATCACGACAAAAAGATTCTTTGAGAAATACTTTGAACAGTTTCCGAGGGAGTTTCATACGGCACCATAACGGGTTTCACCTGAGCCATGACTGAAGAACCGTAAAGGATTCTGTAAGAGCCATAATTTCCTAAGAGCGTTTTGGTGTACCCGGAAACCATTGTCTCTTTTTCAGAGTACAGATGTAAAAGTTGTGCTATTGATGATGTTTCAGAAGACATGCGTTATGTTAACGATTACTGCAAATAATTTGATCAACCAAAAATTGTACAGAATAGTAACCAAGCGTTCATGGACGCTTTTTGCTTCATTGCTTTATTTTACCTGTGATCATTATCATGATGCATGTCTCGAAATTGATGTACTTCCTTTTTATCTTTATTGCACGTTGAAAGTTGTTTGTACGGATATGTCCTGACCTTTAGGGGCTGTCATGTTTGTGTATAAGAGGAAGGTAGATCTTATTCATTAGAATCAATTCCTTTCAATTTGGAAAAATGATTGTCTGTGGTAAAGTCCAATAGGCCATGACAAAGTGATAATCTTTAGATTGGGGGAAATGTATTTACAACGATGCCAATAACGGTTAAGCTGGTAAGATGCCTCATTAGCCACCACAGAATTCTTCACAGCATTTGGGAAACTCAATTTTGTTTCTACAAATGTTATCGTATCTCACTGATGGGATTGATCGGACATCGATTTTCGCACCATGAGAGGCAATATATAACAATGGCAAGTGGACAGTTAGCTACCAGGCGGCCACTAAAGCCATTAAAGCTTGCTCTGAACTCCAACATGGAGGAAATGGACTTCCGACGCCCAACGTAAACGGTTTTTAGCGCCGCGTCTTTCTTCATTTCTTGCTTGTTTGGCATTAATTGTAATGAACTGCCTTAGTTATTTGCGTAGCCAATCTCTAAGTCGGTGTCCAACAAATCAATCCTTAGTTTAAGCTGTTTCTATTGCTTGTTAAAATTTCCCAACTCCAAAGTGCCTCCCTGACACCTATTTCCGTAATAGACTAGCTACACAACTTTTGTTGTTATTATTACTACCTATCTTAAAAGCCAGTATACTGTTGATTTCGCATACGCATTGTCTGGAAGAATTTGATTTCTCGAAATGAGTGAAACTTGCCCTCGGCAAAAAATCAAAACCGATGTATCATGTAAAACTCTCAGACAACTGCCAGAGTACATCTAAATCTCGAGTTATTATGGGTACCCTACATATCGAGGGAAGGTAACAATATTTCACTTGAATGAAAACGGTATGAAGACTATTTAACACAGATATTGGGACATAGGTTACAGATGAGCTCAACTTCAAATTAGTAACCCATGATTCCGTGAACTATAAACACAAATGGTTATTAGTAAATAGGCCTTTGTGCGAAAAGTATTGAAATTTAAGATTAAACATTTTATATTCCTGTACAAAGAGAATGACTTATCGCGCCCACGGTTGAACATATTGGAATACACAAGTAATTATGGCATTCCCAGAGCACTTGCCAGTTCAAAGTGAAATCCAATGGACACAATGTTTGAAGTCTTAATCCAATAAGCTTCTTTCTGCTAGCTTTTATGTTTGATCTTAGTGAATTTGTATTTTTTTCAATCGTCATTATTTTAAAACGATGTAGGAAGAGATACATATCGAGTTATTGGTGATTTAATATGGAACATAATGGAACGCGAATGTTTGTTAGCTTTAATACCACAGGGATCAACATTCTATTTCAGACATTATTGACTTGTGACAAGATATACATCACTTTCTGATCACAGTCCAAAATGTCTGCCTATTGATGCACATATCCGGTTTGTTTCTCAAAGGTATGTAAGTGTCTAGGTTACATCTGGTATTCATACATTTTGAAAATTATAGGGCAGTTGTCGTTACAGATTTTACTCTATTCAGATTTCTAAAATGCCGTGAAAATTATTTTGAAATTATTCAAACTAATTTATTCGATGATAAAACAACAGGTTCATCACACGGTTTCAGATCCCCGGCCAGCATTGTTGTGGGAAGAAGCCGAAACCCCCACGACCTTTCGCTGGTTCTTGGTATATGATTAATCCCCATATATAGATCACTAGAACCGAGCCGCGACACTAAAGGTAAGGTGGTATATGCACCAGAATATATTCTCATCCTAGAGCGAAAACTCTAACTCATTCGGTCAAGGACGCTCAGTCTTTCTGGGAAACTCCCACCTTTTTCCGTCCGAGTTCCAGTAGTGTGTGATACGATTTAAATCGGCACGTACTGCAACGTGCTTTTCTCTGGATTTGCATGGAATGTTCACACAAGCCGTGCCATTTGTGGGTTCACACAAAGGGTTTCCACACCATATAAGGGTTTTGCACTTTTTAAGCATTCCTCTGGTTAATCATGCACAGTAATTTGTCCTAATTGGATGTCAAAAACCCTAGTTTCCTAATTACTTTACCAAGCAACTTCCGCGATAATTCTCTAGGAGGAATTATATATAACATTAAATTTAAAATGTGGATGTAAGTCTGTAGACTATACTGCGGCTGCAGAGTTAAGTGAGATAAGCTGGTCCGCTTATAATCTAAAACTATGAAATCAATTTACTGGTAGTACATAGTTTACACATCAATCGGCTTGCCTTAATATAATATGATTATAAAAAATATCAACATGGTTTTCTATAGGCAGATGAGGAGGTTACTAGCTTCTATGCCCTTTATACAATATAGGCACATATTGTTTAAACCAACACTAATCACAACGTTTTTTAATAGATAATAATGAAAACCAATTTTGTCTTTGAAGTTCCAAGTGGTTCCCGGCGCTTAAATGTTACCAATTATGCCATCCATTACACGCCAATATTGAGGAAAGTAGTCCTTGGTTACTAGTGGCATTCCCACGGAGTGCATTTTTGGACGAAAGGTTCTTTTGATCTATGTGTAAATAATAAACCAGAAACGTTTGTATATATTCAGTTAGACTTTTGACATTTCCTTAATTTATTTACACACTCAATATTGCAGTCTCCACTTTCACAGCAACATTGACATTTTCTACCATCGATGTTGCTAAATTCGTATAAAACAAAAGCTGTTATCGGCAGTATTTAAGAAATCTATAGCACATGACTCATAGAACACAAAACCTACTAACATGTTTAAGAGGAACTTGTATAGAGTAAAAGATGATAGTTTTCGGTGTATCCGTCTTCTGACGTTGTACCGACAGCCCCGCGAGAGTAGCCGAATGATTTTTCCAAATTAATACCAGGGTTAATACTTATCTCCACTCTTTGCAAATGGTGTCTTCTAAACGATTTTTCTGATTTTATTTAGAATTGGATGGACATTAATTTTACCATCAGAGCGAAACACTTTGCAATTATTGGTTGTGTCATTGTGCTAGTTGCTAATGGGGTACATTGCCGGGATCGTTAATGAACTGCCGAAAAACATACAAATTTTACTCAATATATCGTCTTTAAACGTGCATCCATATATGTTCACAATCACCACATGTTTTACCGTTAGATTTCATACTGCCATTGTTATTTTTTATGTTTTATTATTGATCATTTTACTTTTATAGCCCTCGACCTCCATAAAAAAAAATGGCATTGCCCTACGGAATAATCGAGATTTGAATAAATGAATAATCCGTGAGCTATCAGTCGAACCTTTAACCTGATGGCGAACAGCCAACTCGGGCACACTTGTTAATGATAATATTTCCAGTATCTACTCTTGAGATATTCCGGTTATATGGGTAATCGTACATAGTTTTGCTATGTCAGTTCAGATGTGAATGTAGCTTGTCAAGCAGACTGATCAGGTCACAGTCATTGGTTTCAACAATTGTAATTATTTATTAGGAATGACTATATAGTTTGACGTTTATGATTTTCATTCCCATCAGCGATGCTTAGTAATCATTCTATATGCATGAACGGACCCGTGAATTGCTCCGTGTAGAATGCAGTCAAGCTGATTTTGATCCAGTTTCTTGTATTATTTATAACACCATTGACCGTTGGAATCACAAATGGATATAAGTTTCCGGTCACGCATTGCCAGACTAACAGGAAATTACTAAATCGATATCTGACTTTTATGTTAACAGCTGAAACCTGTCAAATATATCGTCATGCAAGTCCACAAAAGGCACAAATACGCTGTCTTAAATTATTATAATATACTTTTTTTCTTTAAGACAAATTATTAGGATCGTTGAATGAGGTAAAAGAAGCAACAGTTCAGGTGTACATTTGTTGTGGGGAGAAGCCGAAACACAACGCAGCAAACCCACGACCTTTCGCTGGTTCTTGGTATATGATCAATCCCCTTATATAGTTGACTAGAACCGAGCCGACACGTAAGGTAAGGATTATGCGCACCAGGATATATACTCTACCTAGGGCGAAAACTCTTACTCATTCGGCCAAGGACGCTTAGGCTTTCTGGGAAACCCCCACAAAGCGATCAGCCTTTAATAGTTCATTTTGGTGCCATAGCGACACGTATGGACGGGTTGACATAGTAATTAAGATTAACTAAGACTAAGACTGCTGCTTGGAACAATAACATCCTTTTTTTCACAAACATACCAAAGTATTGTATCCAATTAAACTTCTAACACAAAGACCGATCATGGTGTACAAGAAAAACAAATATCGAAAGACATTTTAGCAAAGACGATACTCCTTTCTTTATCAGGGGAGTACCATTATTTTTGGTGATAGGTTCAGTTCTGTTTACCACTAAATGCACAAATACTCTGTCTTAAATTATTATAATATAATTTTTTTCTTTGGGATAAATTATTAGGATCGTTGAATGAGGAAAAAGAAGCAACATTTCAGGTGTACATTTGTTTTACAATTAGAGATTTATTATGTCCAAGCGTGTTATTTGTGTCATTCAAAATGGCTTCGAGGGATTGGATAAAATCGGCTATCAATAGATTTAACTCTTTAACAGAGAGATCTACAACAGGGTGCACAAGTAGCTGTAATCTATATTAATTTTATACTCAGCTGGGAGTGTTCTCCAAATTGTTATGACCACACATTTGCCGCAAGTCACGATCTCAAAAGTTTAAGGAACACTCTGACATGGTCTGGCACACATCTTGATACTGTTTGCCAAATGTGAGTTGGATGACGTAACTTTATACATAGCCAGGTGATATTTATCATACCAGAATATTTAGGACGATTTTGACCGGTGTCTACGGTTAAGTGGTTACTTTATCAGCTTAGTTATCTTGCTGGTGTGTCCATCTGTCGACATCAGGTATATAAGTGGACCATTATATGTTGCTCCGGCAACTACCGGAGTGCTTTTTACGAAGTTCCATTTTGGTTGTCCATCTTATTTAATCAAGGAACAGTATAAAATGATCAATTCGTCGCCATACAAGTGAAATATACCTGACAGCGTTTCTTAACCCCACACAGAAATACCTGTACATATATTCCCTCGTAAAGGGTTTCAAAGTCTACACAATCTGTATGTTTTGATTCTCGTCATTTATGATGCTATAGTTGAACTTCAATTACCTACAGAGTACAATCAGAGCAGATGCTGGCATGTCGTGTTCGCGACATATTGAAGGCACATCGCGTCGCCGTTTAACGGAAACTAGCCCACTTATAGTTGTTATCAAACACTTTATAGTTTGGGAGGTTAAATTCAGACAATTTGTACCCTTGTCGACCTAAATGCAACTGGTACGCTGGTGCACATCGGAAATGGGTACAGTTAAAATCTTATCCGACAAGTCAAATTGCTATACATACAAAACAGAATACAATGAAATCGTTCGAAAAAGAACAAAGAAGACCATCTCTATGTCAATCATTTTGTACCATATTTGTTTTAGCATTTCATCAGAGTCTATAGCTTTGGGATAAACCCGCGTCACACCGTTGTTTCCAGGAGGTTATCCGTTATCCCGTTGTTGCTCATGGGGTCGGTGCTGACATTAGAAAGCAGCACGTTTTTTTGCCCTTTCCAGCGAGAACGTAAAATGTAACATGTTCTCCTCCCATTGTTATGCTGATATTCCAACCAGTCGCGGTAATTTAACACCGAGCCAACCAGCCATTGATCTCGCTGGTTTTACTGACCCCCACTCTCGATGAAGTTACCCTCCTCCCCTCCTCCTCACCCAGTTACAGTAACCTGTTCCATAACTCACAGTTATGTAGATATATCCCAACTTTGTTCCGGGCACCAAGCGACAAAGTGACAGCTCATTTGATTGATGCCAGATGGAGCTTGCCCGAAAAATACAGACGACGAGCAGAACGTCTTTAGCACAGAGAGAAATATGTGGATTTCCATAAAAAAGAAATTTATTTAACTTCAGTGCTAGTACTGTGCAACAGATTGTACTATTTTGTTGTGAAGAAAGTACTATGGTAAAATATTTACTGACTTACTTTCAGTTATATTTGGTATGATGACAACCCATCATACAATATAATTTAGACCCCCCCCCTCCCCCACCCCTCCTACACACCCCTCCTACACACACTACCCATTACTCGAAATTAAAATGTTGTTGTTAGCGCAGGTCCTGGGATCTAACTATTTTAAGGGTTACAGGCTGTGCGGGCATAAGTTTAAAATAAGTCCTCGTTTTTCTCCAACTCGGGCAGTTTTCTGTCGCCCCCCGACAGTAGTACAGTAATTGAATTCTAGTTGTCATTGTTTGTGTTCGTATTCATCGATTTATTGTGAACGGTTTTAATATTAAGACGATTTGTCATTTTAGTTGCAGATTAAATGAAGTCAATCAATTATTAAACAGTTCGTGCGTGAGGCATACGGACAAACCATCAATTAATGAACCCAAATGAAATCGTGCGTGAAGTAATTAGTAGGGAGCCGCTTTGGTAAATCTATCGCGACATTAAGTAAGGTAGAATGGAAAGCTGTTGATGGGGATGACAATAACTGCTGTTTACCAGCACCTCTATTCTGTTAGACCATGTGAATCGGGCTCGGACATAATCTGTCTGGCCACGCTGTTAAAGGTGCAAAATATCCTGGAAACTAATTAATTATCCAGATAATCCTAGCATAGTGTATCTACAGCTTTATGTAAGTGTTTATGTACCGGAGAATACTCGTACAACACCGTAAGCATTGTGCTAATGGGCAGAAACTGCTCATGTTACTCTTGTGTGTTCACCTTTGTTGTTAAAATATATTAACATACATCACAATGGTCGAATTGTGTCGGCATCCAAAGCTTATCATTGTTATTTATTTTAGCTTCGCACCAGTGATCTTCTTACCTTTTAGAATCAAGGGAACGCTACCACATGTCTGCACTTAATCTTGCACTTAATATATAAAAATTGTACCGTTTTACCTTGGTTTCAACCATTTCGTTTTCATCCTTGAACGTTTATGAGTTTAAGAGACCCATAAAACGACCACTTGACGTCCATTTTCACGTCAAAATCAATAATTTCTCAGCAGTATACCCTTGCATTTGAGCGTTTTAAAATATCTTCCCGATTTGAGAAAAGGCTAGGCGGAACACTACTGTGTTTCTCACAGTGGGTATTCAACGAACAGAACATAATGATTTTCGGCCATAGAGAGGCAGATCTTATTTGTAAATGTTTTATGCGGCTGGATGTCATATCTTTGTTAACTGTATAAACAATTAAAAAGAAACGTATTCGCGTCTAGTTTTATTTAAGCCAACCTGTGTTACAGCGCCTTAGTTTTTCGGGAGATAACGGTCAAGTATAGTACACTCTGGTTGAAGCGAGCACATATGTATGTTCGAAAATTCGTTGCCTTTATGCATAAAACTCCGCCAAATGACTTCGACGTCGTGACGAAACGTTCACGGCACCTGTTTGGCAATGTTAAAACAAAGACACTTGACAATGTAGATTAGAGCAAAAAACTACCATTAGTTTGCCGACTGATGGCCCAGAAGAGAGAACAGAATTGCTATTTAACTTGCCGATACCACTGCCGGAATTGATAGCCCAGAAGAGAGAACAGAACTGCTATTTAACTTGTGGATACCACCGGAGCAATTGGAACTGTCTAGCAAAATATCGTCAATTTAATTTGGGTAAATATTTTCAATAACCAGAGATAATTGACAAACTTTTGGTTGAAACGAGTAACTTTTTTGACCCCAATGGGGTGAATAAGGTCCCTAATCTGTTCATTATATCATTAGATTATTGTAACGTGCGCCTCTGAAGAACAGTGTTTACTATTGTGCTCTAAACAGATTTATCGCAACTGTCTGTGTGATTGAGGTAAGGTTAATAATGGTTAATAATTATTTTCTGAACTTAGTTTTCAGATTGATATGTTCGCACTTAAAAGACACTTTAATTATATGAATGGCTGACATTCTGTTTAATCGCAGTTACATGATTATATATTTGGGGCTGTTGGTTCACAACAGCCTCTCTTTCTTTCACTGTTTTAATACATGCATATAAAGGCGTGCCACCGTCCAATGATTTCCACCGTAGTACAGTTTTGTGGAATGTTGAACAAGCTGCATTCATTAATATCGGAAAAATTATTACTTTCTCCGAATACTGAAACAAATAGTTTGTGATATATTTTATCTGGTTTAAGACGTGGAGCAAGTGAGCAAGTTTGTTTTGTTTTTGCCTATAAGCGCTGGATCCAAAGTTGGAATTATGTTTTTTTCAGACGAGTTTTTATTGAAAGGCAACACTATTTTAATCAGTGCCAATCATCACCTAATTTAAGTTACATAGCAAGTTTGGTGCCATTAGGAAGAGAAAGAGGACTAACGAAGTCGCCACGGCTGGTTCCCCATGATTTAAAAATTTTCATGCACTTCTTTTTTTTTTACTCAACTTTAAGAAAAGTTAATCTATATTGTACGCAGGTGTTAAATAACTGGAATTTGATTGATTGGCGTTGAACGCCAAACTTGGTTGAGGGTATTTTACCTATTTCACGGCGAAGTTCAGATAGTTTGCCACATGAAATACTTTGACCACATTAGGTAAAAATCCGATCATCTGTCTTCCAGTAAATTACCGAAACGAAAATGTAGATTTTGGTACCAGATGGTGCTACATATACCTAACTCAATCCCATACACCGTCTTGCTACATTGATTTATTTGGCACGAGATTGCGCCAGCTGGAGGTTGAACGCCCACGTTAATATCATGAAGCACATTGCCTCCAGACAGATCCGTACCAAGTTTGGTTAGAATCGGATAACCGATTTTCACGTTCATGGCCGGACACAAAGTAACAAGATACGACCGTCGAATGATTTGCCTATAAAAAAACTTTTTTTAAACGCACCGATAAATGTGTAAAAATACACACCAGCCCCTTGGCTTCGATAAATTCCAGCCAAGTAATGTTTTGCTGATTTATTATCTACCTCAGGGGGCAACCGTCTATCCTTAAACGAAAACCAAAGTTTTCTAAAACATCTAGCCTGGCTCACTGTATAACGAATGTAAGAGCTCTTTGATGTTTTAACCGGTTAAAAAGATAATTCTGTGAATCAGCCGTGGTATTATTATGTACATGTATACCCGTATAGAATTGTCCATAAAAGGATGCGGACAAATAATACCTTTTCTTGGAGACACACCTTATAAACGTTTTCCACAGAATTCTGCTTTTTCAGGAACAATAGTGCTGTGTTGGTCAGCTAGGCGCTATAACATATACTCTTAGAAAAAAATGGTTATAATGAAGGCTTTTACGGATCTTCGGTCATGACTCTGGGGGAACCTTGTATGGTTATGTATGGTACCCTCATAGCAACTGTTCCAAGTGTTTCTCTCTGTCAACTATATCAAAGTTATCGCACTGGTTCCATGTTTTCTCAAGAACCTTTTGTAAAGTTATGCTTCTATACAGATGGTTCCATCTTTTCTAAAGAACCCGCAAAAAACCTTTATCTCTAAGAATGAAAGTTGTTCGAAACGAGGCTTCTCGTTTCAAAACTGTGATTAAAAGAAACCCCAAAAGATATGTGGAATTAAGATTCTCGGAATTTGATGGCGATTCTAGTAAGTCAGCTAATAGATCAATACCGTTTTCAATGAAAAGGCGTATTTGTCCATTGCTCTGTGAAGTAGTACATATGTTACGAAGGCGATCAACAACATGGCTACTAACTGGTATGGTTTAGTACAATTTGGCCGGTTTAAGTAAATAGGATAACTTTCATTGGTAAGCAGGAGTTTGAATACATTGTTGACGCTCTACAGCTAAGGACTAATGGCATTCTTCGTTTTTCTGTTTTGAACTGAAAGATTGACTATTTAAGCTGCCAGAGTAAATATTAAGATCCCTTCCATACGTTCAATAAAAAACTAGGTATCAGGAACCAATTAGGACCAAACCAATACCATATGTGCATACATCACAGAAACAGTTACAGAGAATCGAATCTTGATTTTTAGTAAGAATTTAGTAGATTTTTTAGTCGTTCTTGCGGATACCGTGGTTACACATGGACAACTAAAATAATGCTTCTAGTACTGCGCCGATAGCTGTTTTACGACTTTCTTTCAAAGTTACGAAACTGTTTTTTTCTTCTCAAATAGGTTCCACTTCCCTCTAGCTACGCCACTATTTAATTCACATTTTACTATATTATCAGGCTTTGTGAAATCACACCAGAGTTTAGTTCGGTGGAAGGACAAATACCAAGAAATGTTTATTGTACTGCAACATAACTAAATATTTAAACTGCCGGAAATAACTGACTGATTTAACGAACTTGCCCCTTGGCTGGTCTTGTTTTCCATTGAAGTATTGGCCAATACTTAATATCGAATTATGATTGATCAGTCAACCATGACAGAATTGCGAAAACACGTTAAGCTAGGTTTAAAAAATTCTAACAATGGGAGACAAATTACACAGGATGTGGAAGATAAGAAACGTTGATCGTAACACGACACTGAATAGCGATTTGAAGGTCTTGATAAGGCGCATACGTGGGTTAACTTTGCTTTTCGCCGAGAACCGAGTTAGCCACCAGAGCGACTTTGGGAGAAGTTCACTGGAACAAATTGTGTTAGCCGTGTTCAAGAGCACGAGTTCAGAAATAATGTATGATGCGACCGTTGCACAAACCGGCGTTACGGAATTTGGTGTGAGAGAAAATTTGGAATGTAAATCCGCCCGCGGTTAACCCGATCGTTGTTTTCGAGAGTTAAGTGTAAAATACTTCCATCAGCATAGACTGTTACTCAAAGTTGGAAAACCAAGGTTTATATATATAGTGAGAGATAACTTTGATTGATTTTTTGAAGTGTTAGAAATCATTTCCTTTACTTTTTGGGAACTACAAGTGTATTTTTTTAATCTACAGAAATAAATAAACAACACATGTCAACACGAAAATATCACACTTACCTTCCAACCACGACTGACTGTAGGCCACTCCTATAACGAGGATGAAAAATCCAAAGGCAATAAGACCCTTCATTTTGTAACTGAAATATATATTGGAAAATATTCTTACAGTTATGTATAAGTTTTCCTAATTTTGGTTTCGAAACACAAATATTTGGTTAGAACACAACATTTATACACAAACGTGCTGTACTTGTAAAATAATAGGAAACTTAAATGCGATTTGGCTGTGTATGTTGGAAGGCTATTGCTACAATAGAAAAAGTTCGAAATTCTTTGATGTGCAAACTCTGAGTAGGTCCAAACCATACAGATGAGTCTTAAAATAAAATGTCGACCTGTAAATATGTGAGTTTTCAGTTAGAATCTGTGAATACGAATGTATAAGAAACTATACTATTATTTAAAAGAGATGCCTATACTAAAACCTTCACACTCTGAAAAAGAAAAAAAAGAAAAAAAACAATGATCGCTTGAATTAACATACATGTAAATGCGGTATTTTAACTCTGGAATCTATGTCTTCTAGTGACGATTAGAAGTATCGCTTAATATGTGCTGGTCAATTGGGTAAAGTTGTGTAACCAGATATGCACTGATACTATGTTCACTGGTCAGAAGCTATTTATACATTCAAATCATTTTGTTTTGCTCCGCTGATAGTGGATGTTTATTCTGAAAACGGCTAAGTGATCATGGAATGCCATTTGGGGCGTTTCAGCCGGCAGTTGTTAACGTAGTAGCCAAGGCTGCGGTCGTTTGACTGACAGTCTGAAAACAGCTTTGTCAAGAGCGAATACAGGTTTTTATGACGATTAAGACTAGAAACGGCTAAAAGATGATTTTAGTTGGATGTTTAAAAGTAGACCCTGTTCTGGCAATCCCCGGGAAACGGGCATTCGTTTAAATTTTAAATTTTGGTGTCAGGTTTACGATTTAGAGTTAGGTTTTTCGGTTAAGTTTAGGGCCAGGTTTAGTATCAACTAAGAGTCCACGTCATGTGCTACACGACGGATATGCCCGTCTATACCCCTTCAGCTAGATCGTCATTCTCTGAATGTCTGAATAGAAAATGTACACCAATGAGATACAATTGCTAATAAATGGTTGAAGGCAGTACATTTCACAGAATCTATTGCTGGGGTTTAAAGAGAGAACAGCTACTCTTTAGCCAATGTCATTACGTCCTTTGTTAGAAAATGTAAACAGATGAATGGCAAGTTTAACCAACTATATGTTACAGGACTGGTTGGTCGTGTATGCCTTTGTGTAATTCACAGAGCAGCTTAAGACATTCTGTCAACATCGTGGCCATCATCGCTGGCAGTGATAAGTTCGCAATAGGTCCTGGTTAAATTAATACTTTATATGTTGTAGCCACAATTACAGATCCGCAATTAGTCTTAATCGCTATTTAGTACAGTGTAAGTACCTAGTAAATAATATATAAACTGAATTTATGTATAGATTACGTGCCATAAAGCCAGTTTTATACTACTAATGTAACTTTCTGTTGGGGTTGTATAGCCTGTAAACTAACACAATATAATTTTCCGAGTATTGATTTGCCTCCGTTGTTGTTGTTCAGAAGAGCATTAAGAGTGGGCGTATAAGCGGGGGTGTTGTTTGCTTGAATGTTACATCTACGTTATTTAAACAAACCCTTGTGACGTGCCAGACGACCCCTCAGAAATGGATTATAGAAGCCGTTGGTGTGTTTCGTTATTGAGAAAGACAGACTTTATGACAGCGTAAACTATATGATAGCCGAGTCCCAGGGGCATTTTTTTGTCTTAAACACAGTGTTAGAGAGATTGTAGGATGGTGGACATATACATGGCATAGCAGCTATGAGTTTCTCTCAGTTTCGTTATTATAATATCGACCGGAAAAACAAAACAATTACCTTGGGAAAATAGTATAATCTTTGTTGTTTTTTTTTAGATTATAGCATAGAATGTTTCTCTAGAGAAGTCCACGCAATAGTGTAAGCTCGTATATTGATATACCGATACTTTGGTAGAAGGAATTCTACTTACAGTTACGTCGGTTTTTAATAGTAGACACTCTGCTATTTATTTCTGAAATATTTTAAGCTCTCAGCGTGAACTAGTTCTTTTCATTTACAAGCTGATTGATAAAGAAGTTTTTGAATTTTATAAATTGCATATTTAGTATATAATAAAATGCTTCTGATTTTAAGTCCATGTTTGTGTAATAAAATTAAGAAAAATCATTGTATATACACATAACAGCCCGCAGCAGTAGCGAAGTTAATTACGGTATGTCTTCTTCCCAGTCACGGTCATGTTGGAGTATCGATAACCCGAATCAGATAGGAACATTTTCAAACAAATCGTACCGCCATTGTTGATTCATTGATTGGTTGGTGTTTTATGTTGAATGTTTTCAGTCTCTATAAGGGTTAATACTAAATTAGCCCTAAAATTAACCCTACACCTAAACGATCCCTAAACCCGACAATAACCCAAAATAACACATAAATTAACGTAACATTTTACACGATTCATGTATACTCATTTACTGGCGCTGATGGATCAAGTTTTAGTTTGCTTGATTATGAAAAGTATCCTGTTGGGGCAAGCCACCACACAAGAATGTCAAGAAGTAGAAGGCCGGGTGGCTGAGTGGCTGTAGAAGGCCGTGTGGCTGAGAGGTTTAGGTGGCCGGCATTTACTGCTGGCGATTCGGTTCCTAACTTTGATGGTCGTGTGTTCGATTCCCGGACGGGTTTCAACCTGCAAAATTTTCTGAACTAGAATCTGTTCAAACTAAAAAAGTGTTATCCCAAAATAACGAAAATACTGTTAAACTTCACTTTCTAAAAGACAAAAATTATTCACCTTAAAAGGATGCTGAACGCTAAAAATGGTTGGAAGGTTTTAACAGATGGAGGTAAAATAATGATACCATGAGTTCAAAACCTGATGAATATTTACAACGTGATTGTTTGTTTTGTTTGTTAGATTGGCGTTTAGCGTCATACTCAAGGGTATTACACTAGTATGACGACGGATTGTCCACTTCACACTGTGCATCATATTAGCATCATATTAAGCTGTACTTCAAATTTTCATCAGGGAAAGTTGGACCGAAAGACAGACAGACCGACCGACCGACCACCCGACAGACCGACCGACCGACAGACAGAGTGAGTCTGTCAGTAATTAAAAAGTCACAAATCTATTGCCAATACATCAACAAGTAGCAACACATATTGGCAAAAGGTTGTTAGCATTTTAATTACTGAAAACTGTTTACATATCAGCGATTTACGAATGTGTATCTACATCCGCAAATTATATCAACAAGTAGCAAGATATAATTTGGAATATGCTCCTGTCATACGTAACTTGACCCTGGCATTACAATGTACAGGGAAGTGTAACAGGAAGCTTCAACCTTGATAAGCCGATCAAATCACGAACTCTTTCGCGGAACACGGGAACTGTCGGGAATGCTATACCGGTTTGCAAGCGAAACAGACAGAGTGTTGAACGAAATTTAGTTCATTTAACTCTTTAATATTTCCATGCATACATGTCTGAGTGACCAGTACATATTAGCCCAGCATCTAAAGAGTAGACTAATGCCGGAACACCCTATCATTCCTAAAATGAACTCACCTTTGCTGGAATATAGGTCATGATGGAAAGGTAGATATCTCTGGTGAAGCTATATGAATTGATTGATTATTGTTTCACACCACATCCAGTGGTATTTCAGTTGCGTTATACCAGAAAACACTGTCAATTTTTTATACTTATTTTTTAATAACTGAGATAATTCAAGCAATAGCACGGTCCATTCAAACTTCACAAACGAAAAGGACATACACAAGAGTGTCAAAATCACCTCAAAATATCTAACATCAAATCTGTCCATTTCAGTAGTATAGGTTAGATGGTTAAATATCTTTTAACCATGTTTACACATATCTCAGTTACAGTTATTCTCTTTTAGACCTATGTCTAATATGCTGTATGCTCCGGTCAATAGGTAGTAAGGTGAAGGATGAAACTTGACCTTAGACCCGCATCTTTCTCAATCTACTCCTATCAAATGATGTAGAGGCCATCCAATCGCGCTGAGTTACAATAATACCATAATTTTATTGCTTGACTAAGATTTATTAAATGGAATCTGGCAATATTTACGTGAAGTATGGAAGCAAGGCGAAATAAAAAGTGAGCTTATAACGTTTCTGCCAGTCCTCAAGAAACAACAACAACAGCAACAACACGTGTTGGTACTGACCAGAGATAAAAAAGCAACGTGAACAATACAAAGTCAACGACGTAGGCGACATCACCCAATGTTTTATCACGCTGCACAGATAGCTTTTCGACTCAATTTCAACAAATGACTGCGAAAATCCAAAGTATGCAATGAGATAGAGGCGTTGAGCTTGTCAAAATACAGAATAGAAAATGTGTCATTCCAACATATTCATAGGCTTCCCGGTGGCCGTGAGGGTCGCGCAAATGTACCTGTTCGATTTATTAAACCGATGGTCACAGATCTTATTCTAGCAGCTGTACGAAAGTTCCCAAAAGGCAACAGCTATAGTGTTCTTCCTGATCTTCCTCCAGTTCTATCGCAACTAAGGTACATGTATGAACTATCTAAAGAACTTATAGCATTGCCTCCAGACATAAACAAGCCAACTTAAAGTAGTCTCTCTTAATCAAGCTAGTGCACAAAGGATACGTGTACTTTATACTATATGGACTAAGTGGTCAAACGGAACACTAGCCAACTGTCAACGAGGAATAATTTATTCTCCCATGTAAAACCTCTCGATATCCTGATATAACTCGCGAGTGAAGCCGCAGTTATTTTTTGATCATCCTGGCGTGCTGACAGCCCACTATAATAGTATTAGTTTCAATAAACTCAGGATTCCCGTGAACAATGAAGCATATATCTACTATCCAGGTGTACCAGAAAAATTTCTCCTTTTTCTTGTTCGAGTTCGCAATGTGTTTGCAGCATTGCGAGAGCTACAATAAACTCCCTGATTTTCCTAGGTGGTCTTCATGGTTAACTGTATAATACGCGAGTGTAGCAGTAACTATTTAATTATATAGACTGTGTACAGCATACTCAATATGCGAGTGCTACAATGCTGTCACGAATTTTCCTAAGTTGTATTCATAGTATACTCAGTACCAGCGCCTCTTTAAGTTCATTGGCTGTGTTAGCAGCATACTCAATATGTGAGAGCTACAATTCACTCTTGGATTTCTTTGGTATACATAATAGGCGAGTATACCAGTCCATATTTAACTTTATTGGCCGTGATTGCGGCATACTCAATATGCCAGTGATAAAATGATGTCCTAGATTTCCCTATTTGTATAAATAGTATACTTAAGATGTACCATGCAGTGCCTATTTCATGTTATTGTCCGTGTTTGCAGCATACTTAAGGATACTCTAACCCCCCTACAAAGTGTTTTTACGTTTTGCCGTTTTGCTTCTAAACTACTGTGAATTTTGCAACACATGTATATATATTCTGAATCGTCTTTTTCTACAGAACAATAAGTAAATTATTTTTTTCTAAAACTTACAGAAAAAAATATTTTGCATAAAAAGTACAATTTTGCTACCTCTTTTTCAAAATGCTACTTCTTTTACACTAGTTACGTCAACTGTTCAATCTTACATCAACGTATAATACATTATATATTTGTATATAGAGTATCCTTAAGACTTGTACTATGAAATGTCTTCAGGACAAACCCTTCGCCCCAGATGGTATGGGGATCAATAAGCTTACTGTGTGGATCTTCATTAACTGTGTAGATAACTTTGCCAGATTGCACTTTGTCACAACGGCTGGTGTTATTTATAATTGTCACCTGTCAATACTTATTGTTTCTAGTGCCAGGAAGTTCCATTGCGAACAGAGAAACGTTTGACAATAAAATATTCAATTCGTATTAACACACGATTCCGTTAAGAATACATGTCTACATCAGGCCATAACATTTGAAGGCATGTGATATAATATTCATCGTCTTCGCTGATCCACATATTTCAAAGATGCCAGACAAAATAAATATTGCCATATTAACTTCCCTACACGGAGGAATCATAGCCATGCACCACAATGCTGGTGGATTTGACAATTGAAATAGTGACAATGCTATTAAACATTATCGACAGGTGGAAGACACCGACCACGTTATCGAATATATTTGTGTTCCATCAATGTAAAGGTGTTTTTGCATGTCCCAAACAATACAGTTATAACAGTAGTTGACTCCTTCCAAAGACATCTTCTGTTGGTCTGTTTCCATTTCCTATATGTTTGATTAATATTTATTAGACCAGTCTAATTTAACAGAATTGTTACCCAGACCCACGTGGATGCACCGGGAACTAAACAGCTTGTCGGATTGCCGATTGGGTCGTTAAGAAAAGCATCCTGATTTATTCGTATAAACACATTCTTAAATTCCACTAGTTAAATTATTTGTTACAAAATTATGAGTACTTTTACGGATATGTATTTTATTGATGTACTATTTGAATCAGATGTCGGCGTCGCAGACCAATCGGCGAAGAAAACAACCCTGTGCGATATTGGTGCCAAACAACGATAACCCAAGGCAAGTGCAAGACGCCATAGAAAGGCATAAGAAACAAATTGACTCAATGTGGTCCCTTATTTCGGAGAGTACAAGGGCATCAGTATGATACTGGATGGAGACAAATTCCATTATGTGGCCTGTCAGTAGAAGCGAACTGTTGTAATTGCATCAGGACTAGATACAGGTTATTGACGCAATTTATAATAACATGCAAATTAAAGAAATATGGGTCAACACATTTTTGTTTCAAATGTACATGGAATAAACAGTAATACAAATCGCATCGTATGCCGGTCCTGTACCATCCCAAAATTTAAATGTATTACACTAGCAACAATTAGTGTCCTAAATAGTTACAATTTCTAGCCGAATCAGTCAGGAAAACCATCTGTGACACAACATAAATATACATATACAGTTAGGCATGATTACATCATAGCCCAATACTGGTCTTGTTGAGTTTACTCCTTCTGGTGAATCCATTTAAATGTCACCCTCCACTGAGTAGTGGTCGTACCCTGGAGATTGATTAAATTGGTACAAAGTATCCAAACAGCAATAATTTTCCTTTTTGCCTGGTAGATACCAACAGAGAATTGGCATTTTAAAATATTTTTCAGGAAACGGAGACATTTATTTTAAAACTCGTATGGACCTGTATTCTACATTCTTAAATTATGTTAAAAACTGGGGTATATGGTTTATCTTCAATGTTCATGCATTGGCTGAAATTGCCGATTAAAGAGGCGTGTGATTATCCCGAGAAAATCCAGACGAAATGGGATCTTCTTTTACCAATCTAGTTTTATTCGGGTTTGTCTGACATACCTGTCCATATAAGTCGGTGCCAACGCTAAAATGATTCAGGCACTTTCTTATATAATATTTATGGGTTTTTTTCTTAAATTTTTATTTCGAAATTCAATAGGACCGTAGTAAGGTAAACTAAAGGTGAACAATTAAAGCTGTTCGATTTGTTGGGGTTTAACAAAAAGAAATGTTACTGACAATTGGTACAAAAAAACCCAATCCAATACAATGTCAACTAAATTATAATTTAACCAAATGAATACTATAAAAAAAATGACAAATGTTAACGCTTCAATGTCAATGCCCCTCTTGAACCTGTTTTATATATAAGACACATATTATGGGATTCAACAGGCTAATACACATCCGACTGACCGAATTAAATACAGTGATCTGTAATCAATACGCGACAGCGCTTCAATTGTATTAACCAATCAATCTAGAAAACCTCTGTTAACCTTGACCTCTTCAATCTATCCTAGCAGTTGTTAGATGCATTGAGTATATGGACAATGTGCTTAGGACAGATATCAGGGTATTCAAAATATTGTAAATAAACATAACTGTCACAAGAAGGTTAAAATTGAGCTCTTTGTTGACTTGGTGTCCTCGCATGGTCATAGAACAGTAAAACAAATAATACTCACTGGTGTGCTCCGATCACTTAACTATGAGAGAATCCATTAGACCTTTGCTAATATCATGTTTTGTCGGAATGTTGTATTTTTAACCAAATACAATGGATCAAATAAATGGATTATTGAGTAATGTGCGTTGTGTTTCACGTCGTAGTTCATACTACTCAACTAATATGGCAATTGTTTTTATTGTCAGCTATTCAGCATGTCACGCTTATGATGATGATAATTTTTTATTTCAGACTCAAAGTCCATGGGTAACAAATAGGTATAAATGTTCATAAGAAGGGATTGCCTATATATATATAATTTTACAAATTATATATATGTAAGCAACAGAATATAAGCAAATGCTACTACAATAAAATTCAAAACCTATGT
>JARFOD010077694.1:0-14986 GCA_031763545.1 Mopalia muscosa
GTCATATAAGTGAAATACCCTTGAGTACGACGTTAAACACCAATCAAACAAACAAACAAAAGCAAGTATTAGTGATATCTCATTTTACTCGGACAACCAAAAAGAAGCATCACACAGATATGTTAGCCCTCTAGTGCCTGAAATTAGATTCCATTGGTAAAAAAAATCAATACTTTGGAAATACGTTACAAAGGCAACCAGCAATGTGAAACAATTTTTATTTTGTATTAAAATTCGAAAATACAGGATAACTCTAGGAAATAGTTAAAACAACAACCCAAAGGATTTATCTTCCTTAAGGGACCTCATAAACAGTATCACAAATTTGTCATACTGGGTGCTAGAGGGTTAACAGAAAGGTGCATTTACATGACATCCACACACAACTACTACCAGCCCTCCGGTTAGGGACAGTTAGTTTGAAGAGTAGCAATGCTATCTTTACTTAGTACTGGAGGTAAAATTAACTCTCCTACATCATGGAAATGCTTCGCATTTTGGTTGTGCTAGTGTCAATTATTGTTGGAATACACCGCCGTCATATAAGCTAAATACCAGAAAGCACAGGGTAAAACACATCAGGCAATCAATCAATGAACAACTACTATGGTCTTAAAGAGTATGGCTTAATTATCATGCAGATGTACATCTAGATCTCCCCTATGATGTTTGTTGATTGACTGATTTCTCTAGTCTGCTTTGCCACAGCCGCACGTTTAACCTGTTAAATACGGCAGCAATGCAGCGTTTACTAGATTGCATTGTGCTTTTTACAATGGTACAAATTTAAAGTTTCTAACATAAATATTTTTCTAAGTTGAAAAAACTGAAGTTTTAGAAAAAGGCAATTAAAGTTTTGCCCTTTCAATATGATCAAGGGAAAACTAAAATATGGGCTCAAATTTAAACTATTTGTAATTGGAATTTTGACTAATTTTTTTCCCCCTATAATTAGTTTGAATACTTAACTTTTCATCCTAGTGACAAAAACAAATTGGTTTATTTTGAGCCCAAGGCGTACACCAAGACCTTCAATACTACTAATATATGAGCCTATTATAAATAGCATGTAAAGGTAACCCTTCAGTGGTACCCTGGTTGTAAAATAATGTTATTCTCAACACAGTGATACAGAAAAAAAAAGATTTGAATCGCATTTGATATAAGCAGAGCAAGAGGCAGATATTGCTCCGTCATATATGTGGAATATCCTTTAGTAATACATTAATCTACAATCAAACAGAAAACCACAGCTAAGTCTGAATCGGTATTTGTTTTTCATCCGGGCTATAAGATACAGGGTACCAACACATTTTCTCAGCCGAAGTCAATTAAAGTCAGAATGTTGTTTTTAACGTACTCGGTTGATAAGGCTTATTGTTACCCTTTACCAGAGCTGTGTCTTTTCATCCACTCTTTTCACTTTATTTATAATTCATCTTTGAAACCACTGTGATAGAACAAGACTTTGCGCTTCATTACCGCCGAAAAATGTAATTTGCTTTATATTTATTGTTTTCCTCTTTGTGTTATTTAAATTCATATGCATTTGCTTTCTGTATATGCATCTATTTTCTGTTGGTGAATAAAATCAAATCAACTCAAAAATCAAATGTTTCAACCACAGGGATTCAATCATCGTCGCTGTTCTGGACGCTCTAACATCAATGTTGTGCGGAGCTGTAGTATTTGCTGGTGTTGGCTGTATCGCTTACCAGACAGACTCACACGTAGAGCAACTAATGTCAACAGGTTTGTGCATTTTGCTGATAGTTTTGCAACAAGTGAGACCGAACTACTAGTCCGGACAATAAAGGACAATAAGAACTCTTTATGTATTTCCCTCACTGATTTGTGTCTTGTCATTGTACACACTCGTCATTGTTCTTGGCGATGCCATCGGAGTGGTTTTCTTCTTTCTAATCTTACAAACATAAAACAATAATATTGTTTATGGTAGTGTGAATGTGGTTAGAACCAGCTAAATACCTACATGCTAATTAAGCTAGTTCAACCTGGGAAAGTACCATTGATCATGTGCAGCCGCTGAAGACCCGTGGCAAAACACACAGGGGTTTGGAGATAATGCGACCACACGCCATCTGGCTTACCAGTTGAAGAAAGGCAATAACCTAAAACCATTGCCAACCAACTCTGATATGGCACTGGAAAACACGATTCAAACTAAATACGCAGTAATTAAAAGTTTAAAAATTTACTCTATCTTAATTCCAATCGCCCTACACCACACAGTTTCCAAAAGGAAATTTAACATTGTTCTGCTATAATTTAGTTTTAATGGGACGCCTGTCGATTATTTCTTTCATAACATTTTTGATATGTAACTTATCCGCCACTAGCCAGCCTCTCTTTCCCGTTGAAAACAGAAGAGTCAGTTAATGTCAATGTATACACCCAACAAGGTCTGTTTACTTCCCAAGAATATGTAGAATTGACTCACTACAATCACTCGTTGAGACTTAAGGTAAAAGGAATTGTGTTTAACACTAAGCTTGTTTGTTGGTTTGATTTGGGGTTTAACGTCGTAGCCAAGGGTGTTTCACTTATATGACGACGGATTGACCACTTCACACAGTTCCAAGCCTAATTATTGTGGATAAGCGGAATAAAACCTTTTACAAACAACCCTTTGATTGCCGGAACCTCAATGTATGACTCACTTATATACATGAATGTCGAGTGACGGACTCGATCTTGTGAACAGAACATCGAAGTAGGATTAGTAAGCGTACCCGCTACCGTTAAGCCACTGCTTGGGGCTAGGCCAATACTTTTAGCATCCCGCAAAAGGTTCGTGCATCACATATCTGAAATGTTTTAGATCTCAGATATAAGTTTATAATTCCCTACCGCATTTAATATTTTAACAACCAAAAGGTATTGTCCATGCATTCCTGTTGTTTAGCATTTTTGATTGATTTGGTAAACGCCGTTTTCAAAAGTGTTTTCACTCAGCCAAACAGCAGACCTGGCGAAAGAAATTGCCTGCAGTGCCACTAGCGACAAACACAGCTAGCTATACGGAGCAATCACAAGGAAAAAAGACATTAAAATAGACGGGTTTTGTGTTTGACAAATTCAACGAAAACCACACTTCCAAAGTTCCATGCATACGGAATAAAGATATTGTTTATACAAATTGTTTAAACTGTCACATAAAAGTCTTGCATAAAATGCTTCTGAACAACTCCAGAACAATAACGCACTAATCAATGAAGTAAAAAAAAACAACCAATCAATAAGTTTTCTTGCAGGGCCTAGTCTGGCGTTTGTCACGTACCCTCAAGTGGTTGCCTCCATGCCTCTGCCTCATGTTTGGGCCGCCTTATTCTTTCTGTTGGTACTGTTTCTGGGACTGGATAGCCAGGTAAACACTAGTCTCGCGTAGACTTCATTTGGCTTTCCTCATCATTACTGCATGAAGTCTACTTTCAGTAGTTCATCTTACTTGCATCTTCAGAATTGAAAGCGGTAACTAAATCTGTGTAGGCTTATTTTGACGTACTAACGTGTAATGTAAGCAGAACACAGAAGTCCAATGCTTGTTTCATCAAATCGATGGGCGCCACAAAGTTCTTCAAAATCTTGACACTTTTTGCATCTGCTACTATATACGTCTTCAGGAAACACTATCTCATCTGACTTGCATTGTATTGGCAATAGGACTGATTATCAATTTTTTTACTGATTTTCCAAATTTAATTAACTAATATGCACAAAACCTGAAAACCCGAAACAAAACACAAACTCATGCAAATATGGTCCGTTAACCTCAGCATTAAAGCAAGTTTTGTTTATTCCCTTCTGGCACCAAATACCGCACGTGTTGTACACAATTGTGGAAACCCAAAAGCCCAGTCTTTTGTCGATTGTCAATTGCTGCATTTCAGTCTTTCTGGAAATGGAAAGAATACTTTTTATTTTATGTATACATCATGTTTTTGTGGTATGTTTCCACTAATATCAATTGTCTCGACTGAGCCAAGTCACCGCACAAGTATGCTAGATACGAAAGTGGCGGGAAATACGTATTAGATACGAAAGTTGCGGGAAATACGTTTGTTTTTTTTTATTGGGGTTTAACGTCCTACTCAAGGGTATATCAATTATATGACTACAGATTGTCCACTCTTGACTGCTCCTTGCTTTATTACGGTGGAATACCGGGAGGAAACCTCTTAAAAATCAACCCGCGATTAGTGGAGCTATATATTGTGACTCACTCATATACCTTAGGGTCAACAGACGGACTTGATCCTGTGAACAATACATCGAAGTAGGCTTAAAAAGGGCACTCGCTGACCACTAAGCCACAATCGCAGGCTGCGGCAAATCACACATTTGGTAGGCACACAGACTAAAGTTGTGGATTACACAGCCATATGCGATGAGGTATTACGGCATAAATATCTAAATCAGTCGACTGCATCATGTTATTATTATAACAAAAGTAGTACGAACGTACAATTCGATTCTGTGTCGGTAAATGTGTATACATGTCTTTTGATTTTTTTCAACAGTTCGTCGGCGTGAAAACCGTGGCTTCGGGATTAACTGACATCTTCCCAAAAATCCTGAAAAGATATCAACCCCTCCTTGTATTAGTCATTCTACTGGTCTCACTACTTATAACGTTACCTTTTATTACCCAGGTATGTGTAATAATTTGGTATCCTCGCGCGTGAATGAGCTACAAAAAGTAGCTCACAAACCCACTTATCCATTTCTATTTTAAAAAAGAGGGGAAGATAGATCTACCTTACGTTACGCTTTGTTGGCCAAAAATATAATGTCCGTTATTTATTCAGATAATTATGACCGATATGAGTGAACAGGGTTTGTAAATTTGTTTCAAATCAGACCGAATGGCGTCGCTACGGTTAATTGAAACTATAAACCTCTGATACGACGACTTTACACGTTATTACGCAACATATTAAACATAAAGCTGGTAATAAAAGAAATCATTCAATAAAAGATCATTCTCCATTGATAACAGATTAATATTATCATTCTTTCTTCGTGGAAGAATATTTCGCAAATTATCTTAACGGCGAATTACTTGATCCCATAGCTTAATTTAAAAGGGTCATAGTAAAAAAATTGCAGCGTAGGCTAGTAATATTATTATATTTTTTCTCTGACTTGTTAAAAAACATAGAGGTCGCTAGTTGATGTACTTATCGATGCTGCATAATGACTTTTTGGGGCGGAGGGGATTTGGTTTATTTGTAAATTGTCTATATTTGTTGATTGATTGATTGACGTATGTGTTAAGCCTCATTAAGCGGTATTGTAGCTGCACTGTGGCACTACCATATTGTCAATTTATTCATATGAAATATGCCAATGCTTTGTAACTATTCCAAGTGTAATTTTACATCAAGATATGTTCTGTCCAAGTTTGTTACTCAGAGAATTACATATTTGTATTTTTTAAATGTTCACAAACATTAATAAAACTTATTTTCATCTGAGGAAACATGTTTTAAAAATACGTTTTCCACAGTTGGAATGTTGTTACTGTATTCGATATTTAATTTAACGATCAAAATCAATTAAAAATGGTGGAATGTTTGGCGCACTTGATTGGTCAGAAGCTTGATGACGTGTGAGTATGGGAAAGAAGTCATAGCACAAATCCCTTACAACTGGAAATCACAATTGGCTTGATATGTATCAATTGAAACATAATTTGTTGTTATAATTTAACACAACTAGCTTAATGCATTGCCACAACAGACCCCAAAAAGATTACCGGGAGATCCCTTTTAGACTATCTGATTCTGTTACAGGGTGGGTTCTACATCTTCCACATTGTAGACTGGTATCTTGGATTCTTCACTATACTGACCACTCTTATCTGCGAATGTTTTGTTATCTCTTGGATATATGGTAAAAATGTTAAATTCAATCTTTTCATCTATAATGTTATGGTTGTTTAACATACTACCATAGATTGCCCTCACAGTAACTCAACTACAAACTAATTGTCAAATCAACAAAGAACAATAATTTCGAAAATATATTTACCATTAAATTAGAACTGTGGCGAAGTAAATAGTGGGATAACTTCATTCTCATAAGCACAATTATTTAATAAAAATAACTCAGTTAAAGATATATTGACGAGTCTATGTTATTTACTGTGGTGTATATCGTTTAAAACTTCCTGGGCCAGTTTTACATCATATCGCTTTATTCTCAATAGTGTATAAAAGCACACATACTTCACAAATCACCTTTACCTTGTGTTTGACAAATTAATGATAAAGTTAAATCCCGAAGATCTTATCGCAAAATGTCACAGAGAAGGAATGAGGCAAGCTTACACAAAGCGTTGCTGTGAAGATCTGTTTATATGAGGACCTTGCTCGGATCAACTGATGGGATGATCTTCACTCCAATTACAGCAGCTCTGCAACAATTACTCGGGTGAAATCTTTTCGCGAGACATATAATCTGGCTGCCTTTTATTTAGTGCTAACTTAAAGCGATGAAGCACTGTCCAGCCTTTTTAAAACAATGACATACTACCAGAAACTGTTCAGAAATTACAAAACAAACTGGGGCTGAATTACAGACTCATGTGCAATTATGACGACGACGGCGCAACTTACACCGAAGTATTGTGTCACCCGAGCATATGTCACTTTAGGCAGTTGCGCGGGGCAATTGTCAACAAAGCAAATGCTGTATGATCAAATGAGAGAAAAAAAAACAAAAAAAACAAGGGTTCAAAAGTTAAAATAAAACAAATATATATATAAAATATTGAACTTTGTTTTAAAATTGGTCTAAGTAAGCTGAAAATAGTTTTCTAAAACAATTTTTCTGATATTTTGATGCCATCAAATTATAGCAATTGTGAAGCGGATATGTTTTAAACTATGATCGCGACAACCATATTCCTATTGGTGCGGCAAGTTTGATAGCATTAAGGAAACATAATTTGATGTGGAGGCAGCCATGTTTTATTTTTTTATTATCGGAAATTTGGTAAATGGCAATCGCCCGCTGGGATGTAAAGTATAATTTCGGACTTCGATGAAAGGGTAACTGATGAGCCGCCACTCAAACAAATAAACAACAACAAGTTTAAGTTTTTTATATATATTATAACCCCTTTGGGAATTGAGCAAATCCCAACACCACAAGTTTGTTTCCGAAAAATGCATTTATTTATTTAAAGAATTTGCTGATTTTGCCTTCCGGGGGATTTTAACTATTGATATGCTCATGCGGTGCCAGTCTGTGAAGGGAGGGAATCAGAACAGCGATAAAAGCGGTCATAGTAGTCTCATTAATACAGCAGTGCTGTGTTCCTAATCATGTTTATTTTTTACACGGTACGCAAGTGTTAGAATGAGAAATCATGAGAACGATACACAAATACTTCAATGTTCAAAAAGCTATATGTATTATTTATATTTATGGTTTATAAAGTAGTAAACTTTAATATTACGGTTGATAGTTTCATTAAATTTTGATGCAAAAACCATATTGCACCATTGTGACAAGAACTTCTTTTAGTGGTATTTACGTTCAGAACAACGTAAGCAAAACTGACGGTCAGCATGACACCGACAGCAATAAAAACCATTATTTTAAAATAATGAAAGTTCCGTTGGACAATGAATTATATGAGCATTGAATAATTAAAGGGATATCGCGTCATCTATTTTTTATTTCCGTTTCATTTCAGTATTTTAGCCTTTGTATACTACAGGTTTTTATTTCTACACTATTGTTTGGACGTTCAATTTCTTCACTACCATCTAGTGTTTTTGTGCACTACCCAGTATTTACTTTCGACACTTCTGGTTAATTATCCACTATAACTTTATTTATACACTATCAATTTAGTTATTAACCACCAGTAATGTATACCATACTGGTTTGCAATATTACACCTAGTAATTTATAATCAGTTGGTTTTTTACTTAACCATTTTGTCTGACGTCTTCATGTGCGGACCGGGTTATTGGTTATATAACTAATTGTAGCGATCAGTAGTGTACAATCAATTGATTACAATATTACCTGATTTGGACCAACCATTTTCTCCTTCTTTTGTCAGGCGGGGACCGGTTTATTGGTAATATTAATGAAATGGTGTCAATTGGACCAAGATGGTATATGCAGTTCTTGAAATACTGTTGGAAATTTATTGTTCCCTTCTGTATGTTGGTAAGTTGATCATCAGTTTCCCTGTGGCATGCAACCACCGACGACAACTTATAGCGGCTTCGTTAGATCGTTGGGGTGATCTCCGTCCGAATCCCTCCCTCCGCATCAGGACTTGTGCTGGTATACTCTGGCTTGCGCATGTTGAGTGGGCGTGTGTGCCAATATACTACTTACAGACTAGGTCTTGGAGAGAAAGGTTGAGCATACATATACGAAAAGTGGAAGTGAGCTGTTAGGGGGTATTTTGACGGGTGCCCGTATTATCTGCAGGGCGGGATATTGGGACATGCGTCAGTATACATTTGTACTGAGAGCTCTCGTGTGTCCGTATACACTGCGTGGGCTTGGTGTCGGGGCAGATTCTAGCAAACTCTAACTACCTTGTGTGGGGTGGAGGGTACCAATATTCTTAGGCTATTTATCGTGATGGAATCCGGTATTCTGTTTATAGTATACACTGCCTTTGCTTGGTATCGATATGGTGTGGGTTCACGGGTGTCGGTGTTATTGAACTAGGTGTCTCGACCGGTGCCAGAACTCTCTTTGTTGTGAACGGTGTCATGTGTCAGTATACATAAAGTCAGATGGGTATTTTTGGAGATCATATAGGTAAGGGTTCCAGTACCCTCCTTTTCAGTGATCGGTGTCATGTGTCATTATGTGGGTCAGTGCGGGTCAAACAGTGTCAGTATTACTAGACTAAGTATCTGACAAGTTTCAGTATAATCAGTGTAGTGAATGGTGTCCTGTAACAGTATGTGGGTCAGTGTGGGCTCAAGGGTGTCAGTATCATTCCTGGACTTACTATGCAGACGAGTTTCAGTATTTCAGTGTAGTGAACGGCGTCGTGTTTTAGTATGCGGGTCAGTGTGGGCGTAATGGTGTCTGTATTCCTGGACTTAGTACCTGGACGAGTTTCGGAATACTCAGTGTAATGGATGGTGCCATATATCAGTATGTGTTTCAGTGTGGGTTTAAGGGCGTCAGTATTCCTAGACTAAATATCTGAATAGCTAAATAGCTAAATAGCTGTCGTGTAGGGTGTCAGTATTCTTGGACTGAGGATCTGGACGAGTTTCGGTACACTCAGTATAGTGAACGGTATCATGTATCAGTGTGTGGGTCAGTGTGGGTTGCGGGGTGTAGTGAACGGTGTAAGTGTGGCGTATCAGTATATTATGTGTGTTTGTTTGAGTATAGTTAACGTCCTACTCAAGGGTATTATCTGACCACGAATTATCTATGTCACAACTTTCCTTGCTAATGACGGAAAGGAACCTCTCATAAAAACGTCGTGCTCAAAGATTGTTCTTTTATTCGAGGACGGAATGTCCAGTTCAGACTGATTTAAGTTGAAAAACGGTTTTAAATCGAGAGAAAATC
The DNA here is from genome assembly GCA_031763545.1 of Mopalia muscosa. Taxonomy (NCBI): domain Eukaryota; kingdom Metazoa; phylum Mollusca; class Polyplacophora; order Chitonida; family Mopaliidae; genus Mopalia; species Mopalia muscosa. Next base: position 9,595 of record JARFOD010077694.1, read on the forward strand.
ACAGCAATTGTTGTAGCTACATTATATGATTGTTCTTATACCCGACCGCAATAGGCGGACTCGAACCCGTAATCATGCAGTGTATCAAATGTGGGACTAGTAGACCGGCACATTTATCTCATTGCATAAGTGAGATACGCTTGACTACGGCGTTTAACAACTATATTTTATATTTTTCTAAATGTCCATTATATTTTATTATCTCTAATTCGCTTATTACTAGTTCATCTTGATTTTTTTTACCGCTTACATGTTAACCTCATAAATTCATGCAAGTGCCTGTTTTTTTTATGTGTATCAACTGTTTACAGGTCTGTTGATTTAAACAAACATCAACCATTTATTTTCAGTCAGTTTTAATTTTGGCTATAGTAAAATTTCGATCACCCACATATGGAAACTACGTTTACCCGGAGTGGACAAATGTGTTTGGATGGTGCCTTGGTCTCAGCAGTTCCATTCCGATCCCGGTTGTCATGATTTATAAACTATTGACTGCAACAGGAACCTTCTCCGAGGTAAACAGTTTATCTCATTTCGAAATATGAAGTAACGACAACTGATTAATGGCCAGGGGTTCGCGTTTCACGGGGCAATATCAGCTTACGTCGAGCATAACGACCATGGCAACACTAAGTCTACAGCACTGGTCTCCATGGTATTTACGTATACGTAAGCGTAGACCGTTAAGTTAAAATCAAACCGAGAGCCGGTTGTCCAAAGCATCGCTAACCGAATAGCCATATTGCTGTAACGTTATTTCGCAAAGGGACGTCACTCTGTTGTAACAAAATCTTCTTAACTCAAATCCCCTGCGCCGTTAAGACCACTATTATTCACTTCCGTTTTGTCACCCTAGAATATAAATGGTGTGTTGCCTTGTTTTATTTATTCTGGCCCTGGGAATTGTTTTTTGTGGAGTATGTGGGATGGATGTGAAGTAATTGAGTGGATGTTACTGGCCAGGGTACAATTATAGCATAATTGGGTCACATTTGGTGTATTTATCACCATTTGATGGAGGGTGATTGGGCCGTTGTTTACATTCCGAGCCGGCTTGACAACACCTCTAACCGTCCAGGCCCTGTAACTCAATTTTTTTCGACGGTCATCACATGTCAAGATTTGAACTGGAAACTTCAAATGGACCGATTAAAGTATGTGCCAGGGGTTTTTGCTCAACAAAAGTTTGGGAGGGAGCTGTAGGGCCAAACGTTAAAATTACGGCTTATTGCAAATTAATGGTGGTCTTGTGCCATGTGACTGTAACGTTATTTCGCAACGGGACGTCACTCCGTTGTCACAATGGCTTAACTAAAATCTCCAGCATCGTTTATCAATTATAGGCAAAATATGTAAGCCTCGAACATCTTCCTAAACCCTGTTTCAGTGCAACACCGCTGACCAGAATACAACATATATTAGTTAATGTTTCAAGTTGCTTCTTTATTTAAAACAAATAAAGATTAACATTTACCCGAATAACAGGATGTAACTACCCTTAACATTAGGATAGAGAATTGGCTGTCTCAGGTCAATAGTGGTATCGCTTTCATTATTCCAGTCCAACACAATTAGAGCATCGGCTGTTTCGGATGACTAGTGGAATCGATTTCGCTCGACCATACTCATTAGATAAACTTTACGCACTTGACGTTAACTATGGTGAAACGATATGGTGTCCCGATAGTCAATAAGATGAATATAATGCTATTTACTTTATCGTTGCATTATTTTAACTCACAATTCAATAAGATATAAAAGATGCCAAATTAAATACAGTTATTAACAACTTTATCAAACGGCGTTATCGGGACATTAGTTACTGTTTCGCTAAAAATGCAATACGCGATGCAACATCCAATAGTCTGTTATGCAGAAGAATGTAACTGTGTACCTTATATATGTAAATATTTGTAGAAAGCGTAAATAATCAGGATTGCATATATGTGAATGTGGTGAAATCCAAGTATTATTATGTCTACAAATATTGCAAAATGAATAATTGTCAACAGAAAAAAAGAGACTGCAGATTTGATTTTTCGAGGAACAATAACTATTACACTCAATGCATTAGTTAACTGGGTAGAATCGTCGGTGACTCGTATTTTTTGTTTTTTAATTTTGATTAGAACGATCCAAGTGTATTTTTTGTCTATTCTACCTTGGAACGTCTTATAAAAATATAATAAAAAATTTCCGAAAGCATAAAAAGAAAGGACGAAAAATGAGGCATCGTTCATTAGATCACATTGTACTATTTACAATGGTACACATTTTAAGTTTCTAACATGAATAGTCTTCTAGAAATACGGCTGAAAATGTAGAGTCTGCTTACAAATGTAGTGCCAGAGATAGGCAATTAAAGTTTTGAGACTTGAATAATAACCATGGGAAAACCAAATTATATGTTGCAATTTAACTTTTTGTAATTATTCTTTCGAATTATTTCTTCGTCAATATATAGTTTGAACAACTAACTTTTAATCTAAACAATCACAAACATTTGATTCATTTTGAGTGCAGGGGTACACCAGGACCGTAACGTGTTACTATCAATATAGCTTAGTTAACTTACCTATTTCTTGTTGTTTAATGGCTTAATATGTTACAATTTAGATTGCTTATTCCTTTATTTGTTTTTATTGATAACGACATATAGCAAAACACATTTTATTATTCGTCAAGTCGTTTTTGATACAACACTGATTGGTAATTTTAGTTCTTTTTTTATGTTCATAAAGTAGAAACGACAGAAAAACCCAGTAACAAAAAATTGTCTTTTGGGACATTATTTGTATTTTTGTTTTTTCGTAGCAGTAGCCGGCAAAAAATACAAAATAAAGATGAGGGTAGGGGGGGGGGGAGAGGTAGGCAACTGTTAAAGTTTGGCTCAACATGCTTTTACCAAATTCGTTTATACGTTTTTTATGCATTATTAAAGCGCATGTGGCCTAAAGGTAGAACTATAATATATCGTTATCTACACGCAGCTATTCCCCTTTGAGATAGAAATGACCCAACCTAAATCGTAGAGTGTATATTTAACAAAATTCATTTCTTTATGTTTTCAGCGATTGAAAAAATTAACCCAGCCGACCATTGGCAGAGGCGGGAAGCCAGTTGAAATTTATAAGATGACTGGAATGGACGAATTGAATTCTCCGGAGACTACAAAATGCCTTATTTGATTATTTTAAAAGTATATACTTTGCAATATTTTGTTTGTTTATTATTATCACGATTGGTACATTAACTCATATTACGCCCACTCTTTCAATTTAAAAAAATACACCGTCTATACTTCCAACTGGGTTGTTTAGAGAACCCTCATTCAACATTTAAACGTCAAATCTGTTAGTAAGCAAACCAGGCTGTGAAACAGAAACTTGTTTGTTTAGCAAATGTTCTATGCGATGCTATGATGTACAATTATCCTTTCTTGTGGAGTGGCGGGTTGGGACTAAGCCTCCTGGTGCCCTGGTACTCACACAGCTAAGGAAAAACATGAAACCAATCCGTCTGTGATGTATTTGTATTACGTCCTGTAATTGCCCTGCTTTGTGCTGTCTTACCTTCATTTGTTGTCAGGGTCTTCCATGGGGGGTTCCTTTACCGATTAGTGTGACAGTCCGTCTTGCAAGTGAAATACTCTTAAGTAGGGCGTTAATTGTCATTTAATTAAAGTCGCTATTTATTTAACGAGGATAACCCACAGGGGCACCAGGGAATCTCCTCACCACAAAATGAACAGAATATCAATCATGATATGGAACAAAATAAAATTATCTGAAAGCCTAAACAATCAAACAAACCTTTGTCCGGGGAAAACAGTCTCTGAAGTAATGGTTGTTGGAGCTAATATGGAATAGATGATACTTGAATGTTTGCTGGCATCAATTCCGCATGGCAGACACTGTGATCGGAGCAATCGTCGTTGGGTCATTTGTCAACGACGCAGTCTTCATCGGATTTTTTTTTCTTCTTTTTTTCAGAGCAATATAGGTAGTTGTTTTTGGAAGAATATATAACGATATCTGGAATGATATAGAAACGTAGTATCCAATAAATTAAGTTATCAATACCAAGTTTCCCCATGCTTAAATAGTTATCTATGTTGTATTTGGAACAACATTCCGGGTCACCAATGGAAGGGGGCGGGGAGATATAACCTACGTTCGTACACGCTTTACAGTCTCATAAACATCCAAAGTGCTAAATTTAATTAGGTGGAGGGCGGGGAGAAGGGGGCCCTTAAGGAACAAATATATTGATATGTTTTTAGATGGAACTTTAAAACAACCAAAAACCGTGAAAAAGGCACACCCATCAGCATATATTAAACAAAAATAATGCACCTGATAACTGTCAAGTCATGTCTGAACAACCTCGGTCATTTCCATACCGCAAATAATCTCTGATGGCATTCTTCCTTTCAGGGGAGATAACATTGTGTTATCCACGTATTTATTGTTTATGTCTGAAGGTTGTTCTTGTATTGATACGGTGGCATCATTGGAGCTACATTATTATTAAGATACTTACAGCGGACGACATTTGAAGTATTTGAAAAGGACAAACGATAAAAATACCGAGTTTATGTGTATTGGACCTGGATTAGGCCGAGCGACATATCATGGCGTATAAGTGTGATATCTTGGAACAAAGAGAAAATAGCAATCCATCTAGAAATCAATCAGTCACCCTTATCGTGGACAGCTTATGATTCATTTGAAGAATTGGATTTTGAAGGAATTGACAGCATGAAAAGGCAATAACAAGAGGCAATACAAAGGCATTAGAAAAAATTGGAGTCTGTCTTGTCCTATGCCAAAATTAACCCTGCTCCTTAAAACGATACTTCACGCTGCAATATAATGCATATAAGTAAAACGAGCATAATTTCCTTTGTTCAGTTATGCTCTGTAAATTTCTAATCGAGCTATATTAGTTTTATATTTGGATCTTTAACAATGGGTAATGCACAAACTACAGTCGAATTTATCCACTCGGCCGTTTCTAGGTACTTTCATCATTAAACAGAAGAACTCCACAAATATTAACCAATCAAATATTTTTCTTTTCAAAAAAGTGCCTACGTCACGAGACCTGTAGAGTCGACTGTTTGAACCTTTGACAGCTCTCCTATATAGATCATTGGTTCACACATGTTATTAACCCATACCACATCAGGACAGAGCTGGCCATGCTCAAAATGTCAGCCGCCAGTGGTCGTAGGAAGGTATATATCTGTAACCCTCGGTTGATTTGATGAAATCAAGAAACGATGAGTCGATACCATATTTGAGTATATTTAATGGTAACCATTGAACGAATATAGGGGTCATTTCACCCGGGAGTATCGCTTTTAGGGAACTCTACACCCAGCGCC
>JARFOD010077705.1:7521-20349 GCA_031763545.1 Mopalia muscosa
CCATAGACACAATAAATTAAAATTAACAGTGAAAAATGAAAATGGTATTTTATACAGCCGACTATTGAAAGCCTAGCCACCTCTCGATATCATTGAGCCATTAGACTATTCCCTTGGAGCTTTGAATTGATCAGTGTGATAATTTAGACTTATTTGATTAAATAATCTTGGTAGCCAAGCCAATATCATTACATGGCTACTAACAAACACGTGCTATGCAAAATCATGTAGGCCTTCCATTAAGAACAAGGCTTAACACAGGCCTCTCAATATCAAGTTATGCAAACTCAATTTAGGAGGACCCATTTATAGGTTTCCCAAATTGCTTGCAGTGTTCATCTAAATTTGCATTTTACAACCAATTTTGACCAATTTTGTCATCTGATAATCAATGTATTTTTAAGCAATTTTTTTTTAGTTTTGACAAAAGCACATTTATGTATTTTAAAAAGCAGCAAACTAGGGTAAAATACAAATATTAGGTTACCTAACAAACTTTTAGAGGATCGATTTTAGGGTTATGCCGGAAAAGATAAAAGCACAGGCCTGCCAATCAAATTAAACTAAAAGAGATATTTGAGTTGTTCATTATTAAAAAAAATGTTCTAAAATATTAAGCTGTCAAGAAACTTCAGATGTAAAGTACAGGTTAGTCATCTATGACGTGAAATATGAACTTGTTCAAGTGATTTTAGTGCCTTTTATGAATGGATTTATCATTTAGGCAAATCAACAAATGTATTGAGTGACTTTAACTAAGGTGAATTTTTAAATAATAAAATTCCATGCTTGATCATAATCATTCATTGATACAGTTTCTTGATAGTATGTTCATCTTAGTGAAATACCTTTGAGTACAGTGTAAAGCATCAAACAGTCGACCAGCCAAGATGCCAGAATGATATTAACAGACAGATGCCTGGCATACAATAATATGGTCACTGTATTATGCAATAGCAGATAGATTATGCAATATTGGTTACTCGTATTATTTTTTATCCTTTATTAAATAGCTGTTTGAACTAATTATATTTCAGACCAGTTTTATATCATCTAGTGGAACATTTCAGAGGGAAGAACAAAAGTGCCAAGTCACAATCCATACATGGTAAGTTGGTAAAATCACTGCGTTTTCAAAGTGGTCTTTTGTACTACGGTAAAAAATTCGCCCAATGTTGCTATTGAATTATGTGCTAATGTCTAGAGTGAATATGTCTAGAGTGAATATGTCTACTGCAATAGTTTCCTTCCCCACTTGGGCCTGCTGTCATGGCTTAGTGGTAGCGTATGCGCGAACTAAACTGATCGTACTTCGTTGTATCCTTCACCGGATGGAGTCCACCCGTCGAACATCAGGTATATGAGCATGTCACTTGTTGTGGCTCCCGCAATCGCGCGTGGGGGTTACAAGGTTTCCTACTGTAATTAGGCAGTGTGAAGTGGACAATCCGCCGTCATATAAGTAAAGTACCCTTGAATACGACGTTAAACTCCAATCAAACAAATAAACATTCCCCATGTGTGTGGAGGTATCCTTGAGAATGTTTAAACCAACCTACTTTTTATTGTGTAAAATGAGAATCCCTGAAAATAACATGGCTCCTGAATAAATTGCACTGCATTCCTCAAGTTGATAATGGTTTAATAACATATTGATTGGTTACTTAGAGTCTATTTGAACTAATGTACATGTACAGATTGTCATTGATTCACATGGACTAAGGTTAGAAATTGGATACACGTGATAAAAACATTATTCAACAAGAACTGTTCATTAGGATAAATATTATTCAAGCAAAATGGAATCAATTTGAGTGATTTTCTGTATTAATAGACAAGAGTCATATTTGTTGCTATTTATAGGCTTTGGTTGGATAATCTCTAGTTTGCACAATAAATAATTGTTTAGAAACAGGGTAAATACTAGTTTGAAGAGTAACAATGCAGTCTATATTAAACACTGGAGGAAAATTAACTCTCCAACATTGTGGAAACACTTCACATCTTAGTTGTGCCAGTGTCACAACTGCTGTAGAAATATACCGTCATGTAAGTGAAATAGCCTTAAGTGCCTCGAAAAAACAATCAATCAATCACTCAGATGTTTGTGTCTGCTTTCAGAGAGTGGTGTTGTAGAGGGGGAACCCATGGTAGTGCATGGATACAGGTGATGAAGCAGGTGTGGTTGATTTCTGTGAGCAAATATCTACCAGAAAACATCTTAGAGAGATATGAGAAGAACTCTTGTATGAGAAAGCCTGCGAATATGATTCATGAACATTGATGACATAAATTCAGTTCATGTTGCTGATGCTTAATATGAAGGACAAACATTATTAATCTTAAAAACGACAAAACAACTTCGAAAGCATTGTTCAACATATGTGTTAATTAAGGGTGGTGGAGTGTGCCTTCTCTTAATGATGATCCAGTTGACATACATATATATGGCATCCATATATATTAGCATAGCTTTCACCAAAATAAATGAAGTCAGACATTGTAAAAATGAGATTTATTTCTGTACATATAGTCTATCAATTAGACATAATTATTCCTATATCTTAACATAGTTGTTTTCTGTTTTGTTTGTGTTTTTGGGGTATGATGTGAGAGGGGAGGGGCCTGTTCTTTTTATTTAATTTCCCCTTTAATTAAACTAAATAGACATTAATGTTCTTAACAATATCAAGTTCTGTTTACAATATTGATAACACAGTTAAAAAAAATATATACTTTTACTAGGTAAGACCCCAGGGTCAAAATTTAAAATGAACACTTTAAAACCTTTAATCTTATTATTAAGATTAAATCATCACAACTAATTAAATTCCTTGTAACATTATTATTGAGATTTTTTGCACCTGTGAAACAAACTGTGTGTAGGCTACGATCAGTGTAATTAGGAGGAAGTGTAGTTATGCCGATATTGCCGGTCCTTACTTTAGTTTTCAGTGGACATAAGCTACACACACTCCATAAGATATAAGTATATCTTTTATGATTCAAAATGACAAGATAATACAAGGAAAGTGAACATAAGCTGAGCTAAGCTTGGTCAGACCATACCTTACTTTAATATGTACATGGTAATCTGGGTTGTTTTTCTTCTTTTTCCTCCGATTCAGTAAATTTTCTTTTATTTATTTCATTATAAAAGATTATTGTAAATGTGTTTCTTCATTAACAGACAAATAAAAATCGGTCTTTCAGAACTGAACTTTACATAACTATACTAGCGAATAATTGTCATAACATTTTTTAAAAACTGGACAATATGATTAACCTTGAATAAATGCTTCATTCATAAATATGTTCACACATGTAAAAGATATTTCAAAATTCAAATGGTTTTGTATAAATTTCAAAAAAAGCTAAAAACAAAGGTGACTAGTAAACATTATTTGCAGAAAGGAAGGAATCAACTTGGTGGAATACCAGAACACAGACTCTATGAACAATAAAGTGATTAAGAAAGACCACTCCTTCACACTTCAGAGTACAACAAAAACTTTTGTTATGCAGCACTACCAATTAAGTTTTAATACTAATGTTAACAAATCAACACTGACCATAAATCCAATGACAGAACCTGTCAAAATTTATGGTATATTAACATATAATGGCATCAGAACAGTTAATAAAATAGAAAACAGCTTTGAGACCGTATATCAATAACAAACTATATCATTAAAAATTAATTAAAAATAACACATTTCCAGGGTAACTGTGAAAAAGGATAATCCTATTCTAAAACAGAAATAATGCTATTTGTAGACAGATTAATACTAACTTAAACCAGACCTGTACATGTATAAAGTTGAACTAGGTTGTTGTTGAATATATTTTGTTTCCCCCCAAATTCTGAATATTTAAACACCACTGTCAGTCATTAATCAAAGACAAGTCAGATCTAATCAAACTCCCAATATTGTGTTCTGGAATTAAAATTAGCAAAAAAAATTAAATTAAATTTTTTTTTTTTTTTTTGTTTTGGCAGGGGGTCGGGTAGTGTAGGGTTTAAACATGGTGCCACCATTTAATTGGTTTAATAAAATCACATGTCAAAGGTTGTCATTGAGTTGCTGAATTGGCACAGTGATAGTTCATCTAGCTCATCCCATTGAACATTCAGATAAAACAGAACACGTGAATTAATTTAGATTTGGTTTCAATCAGTTTTCTATATGGGTATACACTGTCCTCTTTTCTGAACATGAATGACATCCATATTAGACCACGAGGTAGTCAGTGTCACTGTTAACAACAAAACGATAAATAGGACAGCCAGTAGAATGAAGACACCCATTTATCACAAGACAAAAGCAGCACTGTTAGAGTATATTCATAAATCTTTAGCACCATTTTGAATTTGAGATGAAAGAAAAGTGTCTTGTGAAATCCTTTGCAGAAGTCTAAGGGTATGATCCTTTATTGAAGAAGTCACACAGTTTTCAGTCCCATTTTATCCATTAACTGAAAATGTAATATTCACGATCTTAATTTTGTTACAGGTAATAGAAATGTATTTTTGTCTTACTCGTGGCCCATGGTTTCCTTGGCCATGTGTGATACTGAATAAGTAATACATAAAAGAAATAGGAAAGAATTTAATAGACATAGTAACATGTTTGGTAAAGACAACAACTACCACTGCTTAACCTTGAATGATGCGGACTGCCTTATCTTATTTGGAAATGGTATTACAAAATGTATGTGAGATAGTTAAAGTAACCACATATTAAAGTGCCACTTATTACTATGATTGACAGTCTCCAGAAGTTGGCAAGGGAGGTAATTTGGTCATTGCTAGGTGGTCCTCTGACATCACAACATTGGTTATTCTGGCGCTTCTACATGACATCACAGATTTTACATTGTGATGTTACTTAAAAAAGGGACCAATCTTAACATTTTTCAAGTCAAAGGATAATCTGCAATGCAAGTCCCATTATTTTTTTGACCAACTTTTATTTGAAATCGACTTACATTGGATTCTTGTACAATGGTTACCACGATCCAATGGAGATTACCGCTTGCTAAAAAGGGGCATAAATCTGTTCCTCAAAACTGGAAGGGCCATCTTTGTCCTAGACTAACAATAATTATGATTCTTATACTATTGGTCAACAGCAAAAGTGGCAACAAAGGCTGAATATATTTTTAAAAAATACCTCTTCATATACAGTCCACGACATAGCTCCCACCAATGTTCTCTTTATTGTCCTTGGAACCACTCCTCTTAAGAAGCCAGCCATGCCATCATGCTGGAATACAAAAGAATCAAAATCCCCAAAATCAGATTTTCCAATTTCTTTTAATATAAAGATAGATAATAGTTAATAGCACATTTTGATATGTGTACTTGTTATAATTGGTTACTGTAAATATTATATAATATTCGGGATTAAAATTTACCTTGGCTGCAATGCCCTTTCATAATTGATTTCAAGTTTGATACCCGAAAAGACAAAACAACCGTTATAAGGGGATACAGGTACTGTATATTTTTAGTTTTGCTTGTCTGATTTGGGTTCTAACGCCATATTTAATGTTATTTCACTCACACAATGGGTGAAGGAGGCAGGCAGTAGGGAGTGTGCTATCAGACGTAATGGGCAACACAAAATCGATCTGTTTGTGATGTGTTTATTTTTTTGGTGATCGCCCTGTCTTGTCATCATTTGATACAAGTGACATAGAGGGCGCACAGTAATATGAGTGAAGTTACCTTTAGTGATTGGTTGATTGATTGATTGATTGAATGGGGTTTAACACAGCATTCAGCAGTATTTCAGCTCTGTTTACTGATATACGGCTTCCAAATTCTACTTTGTGCCTATTGGTATTTACCCAAATTACCTGATAAACATAGATGACAATCGACTTGAAGTTGGCAAATTTTCCAGGGTGTAACTGAGAATGAGTCTTGAGTACATCAGCTGGTTGAGTTGACAAAGACGCCAGCGCCCCCGCCACAACACCAGAACAGAAATGTACAGCCGGAGTATAGGTCTCAACCAATGAGTCTGTTGAACAAACAATATGACATAGTTGTAATTGGTCACTGACATGTTAACAGTTCAACAAATATGACTAACATTCTTTTACATTTTCACAACCACCTCTTATTCATATTGTAATAATATAATTTTATTTCCAATAGCTTCCATATATTTTAGTAACATTATGAAAAAAAAATATTGTTATAAAACATCATTTTTAAGACTTAAATTTTTATGTTATTTTAGAAAATACAAATAATGTACAGCATTTACCTTTCACAAATATACAAACAAGAATACATTTCCAAGATAAAATTAGATGTGAATAACTTACAGTCTATTACGGAATGTTTTATTTTGGAATAAAACATTAGATAAAGTCCTGAATATGGCACATCTCTTAATAGAGTGGGAAAAAGTCCACTGAAGAGACCTGGAACAGAAAGCAGTAAAACAATCACTACATGTATAACACTGTTTAACATACAACCAAAATTTAATAATACATTAAAGGATGTCACACTATGTTAGTTCTAGGTTATTATCTACATGTAAGAATATTAAACCACAAGATAAATTTTTCTCTATTCTTTGCATGTGTTCGTTTCAGGCTATATTGTCTCACAATGTTATATTGAACTACGTTTTTGAGTAACTTCCTTAAGAAATACTCTACACTGTAAACATAGATATGTTGTTCCCACTAATGCAGAAATTCTCTCCATTCAGCGATAATGAATGAATTTATCTTATTCAGCGAGTTGTTGGCAATTTTAGAAATTAGGTATAATAAAACACAAAAAGTTATACTAGCTGATGTGAACAGTCCCCTACATTATTTGTTAATTATTCTATCAGCAACAAACTGTGCTTTTAGTTAGACTCCACATTTTCGGATTACCTTAAATGATTCATCCGAACAAATAGCACTTCAGCTTCTAATATACATGTGTAGAGACACAGTATGATATAACACAGGATGCTCCTATTATGACCCAAATTCATAAGCTCTATTTTGATTGTGACTTTCACCTGTCTTTGCAGGTCCTTGTCCAATCAATGATGCTGTAACACACACTAGAGATTAAGTCCCGTTAGTTGGCCCAGATAAACAATACAAGTGCCATATGTACTGTAGTTAGCAGTAAAGAATCTATGAATATACCTCTTATTCCTTCCATTTTATAAATGGAGCTCAGAGCATCAACCACAGTTTTATAGCCATACATTCTACTCTGAAAACATATAAAAGAAATCTGCATGATTGTATGTAATTATTTAGCTCTTTCTTTATGTCATTTTTTTGGTGCCAACAGTTTGTTTTTTTTGATAGTTTGGCTGGGGTGTTACGAACTTTAATCAAACCTTGATTTCACCACAATAGATGATTGATAGTACAGACACCTAAGTTATTATATATCATTGAACTATACTCAAAATTTTATTTCACCCCTGTAGATGATTTATAGTACAGCCACCCAAGTTATTACATAACATTAAACTCTACTCAAACTTTGATTTCACCACCCTGGAGAATTGATAGTACAGCCACCCAAGTTATTATATAACATTGAACTCTACTCAAACTTTGATTTCAACACAGCAGATGATTGATAGTACAGCCACACAAGTTATTATATAACATTTAACTCTACTCAAACTTTGATTTCGTCACAGTAGATGATATATAGTTCAGCCACCCAAGTTATTATATAACATTGAACTCTACTCAAACTTTGATTTCCCCACAGTAGATTATAGTATAGCTGTCCCATTTTCACCTTGGTCTCTACCCAAATATTGAGATCACCAAGGTTGGAAGTACAACAGACAGACAATGCAATGCTTGCTCTATGAACTCCTAAAAAGCAAAATGCGTGGTCACTAATTCTTCTCTGATCTCTTCTTAACCATTGATTTCAGGACAGTAAAAGGTGGAACAGACATCCCCCTAACACACTTTTGTTCCCTTAACTCACCTCAAATCTTGTTTTCACCACAGTAAATGGTAACACTGCCACCCCAGCCACTGTTCTAGCCATACATCCCACCATAGCACTCTCCCTCATGTCTAGACTCTCAAAACTGAAAATATAAAGCTTGTACATTACTTAAAGGTTTTGCTGGACCCCTGGGCTGATCTATCAGCAAATAGTCAAGCCTACCTGTTGAATAGTCAGACATTCTGACTACCACTAGTAAAGTCACAACTTGGAAGAAACATAATGAATTCACTCAATGTTTCCACTTTTTGATCAAACTATCATCAGGACCAGGTGTAATACATTTACTTCATGCTTCACTGGAACTACACATGGAAGTATTAACAAAGAGAAGTGTGAAGACTAGTCTGTGATTGTCCTATTGATATCCAACACCTTCTGAATGAATATGAATTGCTCAATGATTTCACTAAGTTTAAGGCTAGAATTCAAATTAATTTTTTAATATCGCCAACAGTGGCAATGTTGAATGTTTTACTTTAGAGAAAATGGATAAAACAAAATATCCATTTTAAGCCCAAAGGGTTCACCAAAGGTGTACTTTGATTGTTTGTTATATGTCGACAGATTGTCCGCTTCACACTGTACACAGCCTTATTACGGTGAAAATCGAAAGGAAACATCTTAAAAACCACCCCTGCGATTACCGGAGCCACAACATTTGATTCATTTGGCTCATATACCTGATGGTCGACAGGCAGACTGGATCTGGTGAACCGGAAATCGAGGCAGGTTCAGTTAAGGAAGCGCACTCGCTACCCGGAAGCCATGGGTACGGGCCTTTCAGAGAGTGGACAGCTACACAACTACAATATGAAGGTGTAACTAACACAAATCTTCTGTTGGAATATGAATGTTTCTCCTTAGTTGATAGCATAAATTTACTTGAACTTTAATGCCCTTTACAATAAGAGAGCCTGATACTTTCTAAATTTAGCCTTACCCCAATGTTGTCTTGATCCCATGCAGAGAAGCGAAGTAAATTCCTATTCCAGGAACACATCTTGCAAGAGACTAAAAAAAAGGCAAACAAGAATGACTAACAATTTTTAAAAAATACCTAAGCATAAACTGGATAGCCTGTTTGAACAATGCTATTAAAACAACCATAATTCTGATTGTTAGAGGCTTTGCTTTTATGATCGGGCTTTACGCCATACTTAAGATCATTTCATGGATAAGAAATGGCATGTCATGTCAGCCCAAAGGGTGAAGAAAACCACCCTTGATGCCACTGGCCACAAACAAATACAAGATGTAATACAAAGACATCAGTCTTCTGGCTAAGGGCAGTTTGTTTGAAGAGTAGCAATACTGTTTTTACTTAGCAACATTATGGAAATGCTTCATATCTTGGTTATGCTAATTGTCAATTATTGTTGGAACACACGGCCGTCAGGTGTGACACACCCTTAAGCACTGCGTTAAACACATATCAATCAATTAATCAATCAATCAACCAATCAGTAAAACAAAGACATCACTACATCCTGTTGCCCCTTTTCTAGTTCCAACCACCCACTAATGTAGGCTGTTTTTAATTCACAAGCTTTTTGTCTATAATTTCTAAAATCACTTCTTTTTTAAATAAATCATCTCAATAAAGTATAAACAGGAAAAAAAGTTGTACAAACATACATTACTATGATTGGTGTTTAACATCATACTTAAATGTATTATACCAACATATGTTATGATAATGATGGATTTTCCACTTCTAAGTTGCCTTATGAAATGATAGAAACCCAAGAGGAAACCTAAAAAAAACCACTACTACAGTAGTCAGAGTCCCCCTGTGTGCAGTACATCTCTGAGAGATGATTAGTACACCATGATAATCACATATTAGTATGTAGTCTTGATAAAGATGGTTGTGACTTACCGGCACAGTTCCTCGCCATAGCTTGAACATGGATTCAGTTTTCACCACAGACTTAAATGCCCCAAACATACCCAGGGGTTTGGCCCTGCAACATTTCAAATAGAATAGTTTGTTTCTCCAATCAGATTGGCTGGTTTTATCTTTTTCAGAGTCTTAGTCTTTTTCGATGACCTGGTGGAAGGTGAGAAGTCCTAGCAAAGCCATTTTTATCATTGAACTGGTGGATGTTAACACACAAAAAAAGACATGGTTCCAATTGTTATAAGCATAAAGTTCGTTGAACAGAACTCAATATTTAAATTTTTACTAACAATTCTGTCTTTACTTTTCTTGGTATTAAGCACCATGCTCCTATCACTCAGCATATTTTCTTACCCTGACTGGATAGATGTTTGTACACGAGTTTTGACAAGGTCCAATGGTTGAAAAATAACAGTTGAACAAGTTCCACTGATAGCTCCAGCCAAGAAGGATTTCAACACACCAGCCTAAGAAAAAAATATACAAGTCCGAGGTTGGATATTTAATACAGAAAGCAACATATTTTTACCTAGTTTGTTTTGGGGGGGGAGGGCTATTTTATGGGGGGGTGGTGCTTATTTCTGCAACATTCTTTTTAAGCACTGCACTACAAATAGTCATCGATTTTCAATCATTTCCTTCCATTCATCCCTTCTACTTTATAAGACAGGTAAATGCAGTTGGAAAAAAATTTAGAAATAAGCAAGTGTCAGGTTGGGTAATATATTATCTGCACATTTCCAAACCTATACATATATCCAAGCTTAAACTTTTAAATAATGAGACAAGAAGTTATAATCTGAAAATCATCAATTTTATATCGTAACTTAGAACCAACTGCCTTCTTAAACCAGTCAATTCCTAAAGGAGAAAATAGTCACAAACCATATTGAATTCATAACGTCGGGAGCTATAATATGTTCATGATTCTCTTCATTAGGAATATTAATGATTATGACATACATGTAAGGGTACGGTATCATAAAACAAAGCATCGACAGTCATCCAATATACCCTCTCAGTTTTTTTCTAGTACCGTAAGCTTACAAGTAGGTCTACTTACTGATCCGGAGAATTTGGGATGCCATTTTCCGAACTGCTGATGGGGATGACCTGTCTCATCTGCCATTGGTTTGGTCGCCATCATCCAAATGTTCTCAGCTTACATAGTCATGCCCCAGATGTTTGTATCTACAATTATTATCATGTTCAATGAGAGTGATCTTACATGTATCACAGATAACCATGAAATCAGTTCTGATTGGTCAGCCAAGTTAACTGTTAGCCTCATAAAGTTGCCATTTTATTGTTAGTTTTGTTTGAAAAAGTAATTAAGATTGTTACATGTAGGCTGTCTGTGTGATTGAAAAGAGCCAGGTCTGCCTATAGTGTATGTGTATACGTGTGATCAGAGGTTTACGTACAGAGTTTTACCCTATCAAATGATTATAAAAACTGCATAGTATCAAGTAAAGGTATATACCGGTAAACTGTATGTGTGTTGGTAATAGAGTTCCTATGTGTGTGCTTGTAAGGTAAACTGTAAGAAAAGCCTTGAGTTGATGTAAGCTCTAAAAAAACGGATGATTACCATCCCAATTGTTTTGTTTTATTTTAAATGTATGTTGTATTAAAGTTGATACCTGAAACAGCAACAAGAACATGTTGATGGCAAAACGTTATTTAGACCCAAGTTGATGCTAACTTGAAAGTTTGACTGTTCAAGGGAAACAATAAACCAAATTATTCAGTCCCCAGATAAAACTATTGACTTTCTGGGTCTGTTGTTGCACTTTATATATTTTGTGTAGGTTGATACCCATAAAACAGAAGAGACACGAATCCTTCATTATGCATACGGCACCACGTAACCTTCATTATGCATACGGCCAGAAGTCTATCAAGTACTTGATAGACTTCTGATACGGCATATTGATAAAACAGCTGGGATGTTGTTGTTGTTGTATTGTAAAGTTTTGCATCCCAACCGAAGTCAACCCAATAGCGGTAAAAGGACAGGCGTTACGTTAAGATAAGGACAGTATGTTGTCGTATTATTTCGTTGGAAGATAAATTCAAATTAGATATAAACTTGTGTGAGGTCATACCATCAGGTACATGCAAATTTAAGTTTTCGGAGCACGTAATCTCCGAGATCAGCCATTTTTTTCGTGGCAGTAATGAGAGTGATCTCCCCTTCCTTGCATACGTTAGTCTTGTCCATGGGGCCGTCATACTAAAAGAATGACAGTCTTATAAACCAATATTGAGATTCAGAAATGATACAAATCATACAGAATTCTACGGGAATTTTTTTTTAAATATATATATTTTTTGTTGTTTGTCTATTTCAATGTCATTTTTAATCATTAGTGGACGATATCAAAAACGTCCCCGATTTTGGATGCAAATGCTGGGCCAGTTGTCACGAACCAAGGTTATTTCTACTGGACTTAATTTCTTTATCCTAACACCCCCTACAGAGTGTTTTTATATTTCGCCATTTTACTTGTAAACTACTGTGAATTTTGCAACACATGTATATATATTCTGAATCGTCTTTTTCTTAAAGTCACACAAAAAATATTTTGCATAAAAAGTCAATTTTTGCTACCACTTTTTCAAATTGCTACTTCTTTTAAGATGAAGTGTGCAAATAATTATAGATATTGTTAAATATACCAGTTTTTCTATAAAATTTCCAAGAGCTGACCGTCTCAAATGTTAGTGGAATTCCATTCAAGCTGTGATCAATCTCTGAACAGGCCAACACCAATCAACCACCAGTGAATAAGTGCTCAATATACAATACCCGGAAACCGATGATACGCTGATATGCACAGCGGGCAGACTGTTACTCCTCTCCAGGTGGCTACCTGTATTTAATTGATTGCCAAAACACCCCTGTGTTAGAGGT
>JARFOD010077716.1:0-20341 GCA_031763545.1 Mopalia muscosa
GTCGTGGGTTCGATTCCCGGACGGGTTTCAACCTACACAGTTTTCTGAACAGGTATATGTTCTAACTAAGAAAGTGTAATCCCAAAATAACGAAAATACTGTTAAAGTAATAATTAACAAACTAAGGTCGGGATTAGAGTGAGGATTAACAGCCCGGAACCCGGATTGACGTGAGAATGGAGACAATAGTAAAATGAGAATCTAGAGTAAAGTGAAAATCAACAACCTGATATCGGGGGTAGAGTAAGGATTAAAAGTCAGCAATAAAGTGAGAATAGCTGAAGTGGTGTAATCAGGAACGACTTACAGTCACTAGGAATTACCACTGAGGTGAAAATAAACACTCGTGCGCCAGTCGTTAATTAGGAATCAACAAATCGACTGCTCAAGGTCATAAGTTGAAACTAATCCGTAACATGTAATCATTGCTGGAGACAAAACTCATAGCTTAACGGTTAAGCAATATTGAATCATATAAGTCTAAGTTGCAGTTAACACTGCTGCAGTGGAGTGACAATCAACAGCTTGCAGTTTGCAGTAGATGGAACCAATGAAGCCCCCTTGAGGGAGTAATAAGGTGCAGTCAGACAACCTGCTGTTAGCCGTGGATGGCGAATCAGCCACGCTCAGGAATTTTAGACCACAAATGCTAGCACCTTGATTAAGCAGGCAGCTGAATATGCACTGCATGAGGTCAGCAGTAAGTGATAATCCACTACCTGCGGGCAAAAGGGAAGCGACATTCCAGGAACTGAAGTGAAGATGCTTACACTTAATCAGCCACTTGAGTCCGGTTCTTCCACACCTTGTTATCTGTTAACCATATGACTACTTCAAAGTGCCTCGACTGCTTACATATGTAAGTAGCGAGATGGTGGTCTGGCCGATATAACTCTCTTGCTCTAAGCCAAGTGGTAAAATGTACCATTTTAACCCAGCATAGTCAATTAGACAGTTTAACACCATTTGCAATACCCTAGCGCATAAACTCTTAACTGTTCGCACGAGGTTGTTAGAAACACAGAGGAGAATTACTGTTAAAGTTTTCCATTTAAATGTTTACGATTAATGTCACACCAATCGCGTTCGGCGGGAAGGTACAATGTATTGCTATTTTTCGATATTTTAAATAGTTGCTATGCCTTACCGGTTTTATGCCTCGTATTTCCAATTAGTTTCACATTTGGCAAAGCTTGTGCTCAATGAGCCTATTATATATGCTCAATATTCAATATATAAAGTAACACGGCTATGGTGACTGTCCTGGGGAAGTATAAACTGTAAATGCTGATAACTCAGCTTTATGAAATTTTTCAAAGCTGAAGTCCAGATTTTCCTAATCAGCTGAAACCAGCAGTTTATCTATTTTCAGCATAAAAAAGATTTCTATTCCTTTAAAATCAACTCAAAATTTATACCATCAACAACACACTAACAATTAATAGCTGAATATGGCACTAAATTCTTAGATTTTTTTTGTTTGATTGGGGTTTAATGCCGTATTAATATGACGGCTAGCCAGCCAAATGGGTAAAGAAAACCACCACAGACACCACTGGCAACAAACAAAAATATCATAGGGCAAATAAGGGACAAAACAAAGACATCACAAAACATATCGGCTTCAGGTTTCGCTTTAGCTCGGCATGAAAGCCTAAGGGCAACAGAAAGCCTCCTCCAATACAGCTCTGGCACTGTGTACGTTTTAATTTATTATTAATCAATGATAAGTTTAAACAGAGTAAAAACAGACTAGAGTCAATTAAAACACAACTCAATCGCTCTATCAATCTTAATATAAGGCGTAGGTAACAAGTTTGCTGTGCATTAAAATCCACATATATATATATATGAAATGCATCCCTGTGCCAGGGCATTTAATTTTCAAAATATATATATTGTCATTGGAATTCAACATTTTCCCGTTTATACTCAGTTACGTACAATCAACACCGCCTTGCATGGAGTCTTAAATAATGTATTAAGAATAAAATAACTTCTTTCAACAACGATGTGAGGAATATCGAGCTAATCCTGAAGTTTTGCTGACATGTTACAGCAAAAGTATACAATACTCACTCCCTGTGTGACTTTACATCAATTTGAAGACGATTACCAAATCTTACCAACTGCCATCCTCTCTCAATACAAATGTATGCACTTGTTGAATCACTAATTACGACTTCCGTGTTAAATGTAAGCAACAAAAAATCAGTTCTCAATTAGAGAGTATTTTATACCAATAAAAGAAACAAATAACTGCTCTTTAAAGTCTCAATATGCACTTTGCCGATAACCATTCCCTCCAAATAGTATTCCGAAGTCCCTATAACCATCCCATTCTTCGAAACCGTTTAACAAATGAATATTTATGGTCAATTAATACGACTTGATACTATCTGTAGATCGGACAGATAATGGCCATAAAACAGCCATTTAGTTATGGTTTATGGGAAGATTAATATACAAGATGAATGAAGGTTTAAATGAACACGCCCAGCACTGAGCTACGACTACGTATTCCCAGCACAACTGTGTAACAACTACGACTCGAATAGATTGTTAAACATCATTAACAAACTGTCCCTCAAGTTGAGCTCTTTGATCTTCGGCTGAGGTCACCCGAAGGGGCATGTGATTTATGTTATTGGCGATGTTTATTATATGATGTACACGAAGAACAATTTAAACAATGATACTGTTATTTCTCCGTTTTAAAAACAAATAGTAAAATTCTTTACACAAAAAATAGGCAGAGCACAAACAATGGATAAGATAAGATTAATAGTGGCGGCGCGTATGATAGGGGGCGAGGATAAACAATTCCAATAGAAACCAGGAGCAATACATAGGCATGTAGTCATATTTTCATCCATGAGTTACTGGGGTGGGGTAGAGTGAAATTTAATTGGTGGATTCTCTTGGGCCGTCCGCGTTATTAAAGAAAGGAAAGACCTTGAAAGTAAAAACTTTTAAGGTGTAGCACAAAGAATAATGTTGCACTACATTTCTGTGATTATATAAGGTACATATTCTTAGCTTTCTCTTCTCATGATTGATACTTTTGAGAGACAAAATCTGGATCAAATACATGCAGTTAGTTTATTGATAAAATTTCGGACAGGACTCGGAATATAATTATACATAGCGGGAATGAATGTTATATTAAGCGGTCTCTTGAGAAAGGTACAGAATACGATGCTACCAGCTAACCATGTTAACTTGACAAGGGGGCGTTACACGTACGATTAATAGTTTGCAGCGGTTTAAACAAAGCGTATCTCTTGATCTGCTTGGTGGCGCCGATATTCTTCTGATTAATTTAGGAAGGAAAGAACAATTTCCTTTCAAATATGAACTGCAAGAACATCTGTATTTCCTTTTATATATTTGGAATGTTTAAGGGGCACTTCTGAGTCTAATAATGAAAACTATTGATCCTGGACGCTGTAGCCGGCTTGCCAGTAAATGTTGCAAACATTGGACTGGCGAGGTTTAGATCATTCGCAACTTTCTATTAGAGATTTTTGTGTCGTATGGTTAGACTCAGTTTTTATTTTGTTCGCTGATTTAAATTGTAAATGTTGTTCAAGATGTGAGCTGTATGGGAGGTTCAACAAAAAACATAGGAGATAGAGAATTTTCAAATGATTTTTTTTTTCTTCTTTATTTAAGCTTTTTTCTTTTTAAATATTCCGTACAAAAAAAGGCTTATTTATACGAGTTAGCCAATCAACATGTATATCATTGGCCAAGTACAGAAATCTGTCTACGAATTGTAAATTTACACCTTCTACATGTACCTTGTTAGTTAAATTCATGTGATTTAAGTGAGAGTCGATAACAGACCCAATCAGGCTTCTTCCACACTTGTTATCTGCCCTCACCTTACTACTTCAAAATGTCTAAACTGTTAACACATGTTCGAAGTGGAGTTCTGTTCTCAAAGCTGCCTCAGCAAATTGGTCTAATTTGAGGAATCGAGTATTTATTAAACATACATTTTTTAAAACTCAACGACACCCTTAAGTCGTTAAAGCCGCATATACACCTAGTAATCAAGGCTGTATATTATCGGAAAGACTCCTATCCAGTCATATAAACAGCTTTAGATATTCAGGTTTAGTTGTTGACTTCAGAAAGTTAAAATTTCAACGCGTTCCTCAAGACTTGTTGACGAAAATCACACTAGTGAATATATTATGAAGTTGGACAAAAATATTATTCGAATCGAGCTTTTGAGCTGTATGAAACAAATGCTACTCTTGTCTGCTGTTAAAGATACTTACTGACACCTCTCCAATTTAACGTTGTACATAATAAATAGACTAACTAATTAGAATAATATTTGTATAAATATACGAACTATACGAATAATTTTATTCAAGAAACATGTTAAATTGCTCTGTCGGTCTTAATTTTGAGTCAGCGGGAATGTGCTAAAATTTTGCTCTGCTATAACAATACCCACACACAGTTCATCATTGTTGTTGCCAAACTACACAAGCAATCGTTCAGCACTGTGCTGTGCTGTCAGGTAAAGTATTTCTATTCGAGTCAGGAGATGCCTTCTTTCTTTTGTGTCTATCTCTAATATGTATTGTTTCCAGTAAATGTCGATAATTCGTGTACACTTTTGAACAACACTTTATGGAGATTGTAAATTTGTTTATATTAAATATATGCTCATGTAAATAGGTTTTAGAGGGAGGGGGTAGACATCCTGGGGGTGGGGATTAACCGGAGTGACAAATTCTAGAGTAGTTACTGAACATAACATTCTGTCCAACCAGTTTTGTCCATACTTTAATTAATAGACTAAATTCGTCAACTAGAAAAAAATCACATTGGTATTGACAAGTCATGTAAGCATGAAACAGGCCTTCAACAGATACATGGATACCGACATGTGACTATTAAAGAAATAAGTTTGTAGGCGTGAGAGATTAGCATCTCTATGTGCAGATGGTAGTGAGAGTGGATACCTGTGGATAAAGTCCATGACTCCACGGTAACCTTGTAGTATCGATACACATGTAAGTCTTTGCAGACCAGTCTCTTGTTCCTTTAAACAGTTTATCTCAACATCTGTTTCGTATTTACTGACAAGATATGTTATATCAAGTCCTGCTTCATTCGGCCTTCTCGGCAGACCTCTGATTCTAATTAGAAACAACACAACGTTTCTTTCATTCCTGGTCAGATATTTACAGAACATTTTTGTGCGACTAATCTCAAGGTGACTATATTTAGCCAGAGCGTGATGCTCATTGATGGAATGGAAGCAGACTGTTTAAAATATATGTAAATATACAGAACATTCGTTTAAAGTAAAGCTGTGTTCAAAATCGCATTGCGTGATTACGTGTCTATACCGTAACCTTCACGATTACAGGTTTATGTTTGGCAGAGAATGTTTATTTATTTTTACACACCTGTCTTCATATCTAAATACACATGTTGATTGTTGAAAAGAGATATTCGTCAGTTTGGGTTTCAGTCCTAAGTAAATTGATTATTTGGAAGTAAAAGAACACATAATATCAACAACAACAAAAAAACGTTTTATAAACGTTACACAGTAAAACAAAAAACAGCATAATTCGTTACATTGCTGTTTAATATTTGCCGCTGTACATGCTGTAATAGTATAGGTGTAGAAAATATTGTAGAATTTATACGACACTTTGACATAGGTTTATGTCTTCCGTCTGTTTGATAATTGTACGTACCAATTCATATTAAAAGTACAGTAACGCGAATTTTTAAATATCAAATTGCTCAATGTGTTACATGGCTGTTATTCGCAGCTATACCTGATCAAACTAGATGCACAAGAAATACAGGTAGATTGTGTTTAGTGCGTAAAGTCTTTTCCACTACCAAGCTTCTATTGGGCTTGTTTTCATTGATTGACCTACTGGGAAGTCGGCATTGTAGACAACAAAACGATTACATAGTGTCCCAGATAATGGGCCATCACAAAATGCAACGTCATTAAGTTTTGATTACATTACACCTCTTCCAAATTCTGAGTTATGTCTTACGTCGGTGTTATTGTTTCTTTTTTTACTGTAGGCCTAATGGAATTTTTATTCAGTTGAGCCCTTTAACATATATGTTCAGTTCCTTCTAGTTACAGACACGGGTTGGGCGTGAGCTTCCGGTTGCCTTAGTGCTCTCAGAGTTAAGGGGCAACATTAAGCAGCTCTGTTTGTGAAGTCTTTATATTAATTCCCGTGATTGTTTTATATTTTTCCTGTCTTGTCTTTTCCTGTTACCAGTGTAGTCGAATGTGGTTTCCTTCGCCCATCGGGCTGGTACGCCGATATGTGGGTGAAATATAAACCTAAAGTACGAAGTTAAACCTCAAACAACCAATCAATCAATCATTCAAACAAACAATCTTCCCTTCCGGGTCGATAAAAGACAATGAGTGACGATAGCAGGCAATATCATTCAACTTACTGCTTACCTGGCAGAAGTATTATTGCACCAGAAATGACATTTACTGCATATAGTACGTCCCTGACGAAGTTTTTATGGTATGAGTGTTGATTTCAAATGTATGTTCTAAATCTAAAACCGTTTTTTAAAATGACACAAACTGTAAGCGTATTGGCTCACTATATGCAGGACCCTGGGACAGGTTTAATAGTAGCGATTCTTCGAGTGGATATCAGGTTCGCAATTGCTCTTGATAGTTTAATACAATGTAGAAGATATTTTGGGGCTGAAAACTGCTCTGGCTGAAATCTTCAGAGCATATGATGCCCAAAATTTTTGCATCATTAAATGTAACACCGTAAGTGTATTTTAAAACCTGGTTGGACTTATTAGAAAACCTATGTTAATGGATGACAACTTATATGTATTGAGAAGGAATATTTTGGTACGGATAAGAACACAAACTGATATATAGCCGGTGTAATAAACTTGCATAGATTGTTGTGCACTATCCACAAAGTCCCCAGAGTATAAATTCTTTGATCGTCGACAGAGGCAATCCGATGAGAAATGTGTTTTACGCAAATAATAGTTAGAACACGGACACAGAAAATGGGTATTTCAATTATACTGATCTGTAACATTTAAATTAAATATATGAAATGCAACTACACATCTGTGGAGAGAGTATAATTCCTTCATGGGTTTGAGAAATGCAAATCAGTACAACTCTTTGATTACATGAGGCACATATTTTCAGCTCTTCTCTTTTATACCGAGAAACAAAATGTTGACCAAATAGAGTTAGTTTATTGATAAAGTTTTGGACAGGACTCTGAATATAATTATACAGCCCTGGAATTAATTTTATATTAAGCTGACTTGCCTTCAAAACTTATACAAATTTGCCCAGTTCAGGGAAAGTAGAGTGTACAGCTACCGTTTACAAACTCCAGACAGACAGGCTAATCATGTTAAGTTGACAAGGGGGCGTTAAACGGATAATAAATAACGTGCAGTGGTTTATACAAAGGGTGTTTGTTGATCCATTGGCGGCGCCGATATTCTCCTGAATACGTTAGGAAGGAAATACCAATTTCCGATCAAATAGTCTGAACTGCAAAAACATCTGTATTTTCTTTTATATATTTGAAATGTTGTCTGCAAGGGGCACTTCACCTGGATTAATAAAGCCCATTGATTCTAAACGTGCTAGCCCGCTTGTCAGTGCAGTTTGCAAACCTTTTATTGGCGAGAATCGACGTTTCCCTAGAAAAGTTTTTTTGTGTCGTATTAGGGACTCAGTTTTGTTATTCTGTTATTTTCTTGGCCGATTTAAATTGTAGATCTCGTAAATATGTGACGTATATACGGAAGGTAAACAGTGATGATGTTTCAATAATAGACAAAAGCAATGACTTTTAAATGCAATTGTTCAAAAGTGCATCAAAACAACATCCGAACTAGAGAATATTCAAATGAAATTTGTTGTCGTTTGTTTTTTCTTTTAACTTTTTCCTGTTTCATTTTCCACACAAAAATAGGCTTCATCAGCATGTATATCTGGGAAAGGACATCGGTCTACATACTGAAAGTTTGCCCCCTCTCGTGTGTGAGATAAATGCATAGGATTCCAGAGAGACTCGATAACAGTAACAGTCAAGCTTCTTCCACACCTTCTTAAATGGACCTCACCTCACTACTTCAAAAATGTCTAAACTCTTATCACATGTTCAAATTGTATTTCTTTGCTGAAAGATCTCTCAGAAAATTGGTCTCATTTAAGGAATCGTGTATTTGTTAAACAATACTTCATTCAATTCAACTACAATCTTTAGTCGTTAAAGTCAGATATAAAACTACACTCTTAGATAGTCTATATGGTCTATATAGAACCATAACGACAAAACGGTTCGACAAAACGGGTTCAATTTACAGAACCATAAAGGACTCCATACAGGCATTTAAAGGCTTTCGTTAAAGCCATATTAATCTAGGAGTGTGACCACCAAGCATGTATATTCGCGGAATTACTCCAATCTAGTCCTAGAAACAAATTTAGACATTCAGTTTAGAAATTCGTTTGAAATGTCTACATTATTTGTATAGCAAATAGTTTTGTTTCTTAACACATCAAATATCCGATGTCGTTATTTCCTGGAAGCTAGCACTTCGACATGTGTATCAACATTTATACACGTAAATCACACTTCAATGACAAAATTGTGTAGTTCGAGAAACATAGTATTCTAATCTAGCTTACAGGTGTATATATTTTACAAATGATATTATCATCTGTTATTAAAGCTACCTACTCACTCGACTCCGTTTAGCTGACTGCACAGACTCACTGATTCGGATAATATTTGTTTGAATGCTCTGAATACCATATACCATAGGCCTACGCGTAATTATTTTTTTACAGGTGTCTTATCGTCCTACCAAATGGTGTTTCGCTTCGTATTCTCGCTGTTAAGCGGAAAGCTTAGAAATCGATTTAAAAGAACTTGCACTTTTTACAGTTTTCGGACACTTCTCTTACATGTGTGGGTTTGAGATGTGTCCTTGCATCCGGATTGATATATATTGAAAGGGCAATGTTCTCTGTTTTTTGTAACAATAGTAATTAAACACTTTGGTTCGAACAGCGCTCTCGCATCCGTGCGTTGGGCAAGGGTCATACCACTAATTTGTATTCATTTAACAAAATTATGTTGTGGGTGTCGATAGCATTTTTGCAATGGAAGCATAACATCGCGTGTGACAGTATCCCGCTAGGATTTCTGTAACATCCGAGAACAAGTTTCGCCCACTCGCCCCGTGTCCGTTTGTCCTGATGCAGCAAATGTTAATATTTAAAGGTTAGACGATATGTGCACTGGTCTAATTTCCCGATAGTGGCAGCTTTCATGTTACAGCTGTCAGCTACTAATGAACAAATTCGCCACAGTAAAATAAATCATACTGATATGGACAATTCATGTAATCAGGAAACTGTCCAACAGGCCCTCATCACATGCATACCAACATGTGACCAGGATATGTTGTAGGCGGACGACGAGAGCGGATGCAGTTCATGAATCCGCGGCCACCTTGTTGTATCGATGTTAAGTCTTTGAAGACCAGTCTCTTGTCACTTTAAACAGTTTATCTCAGCATATGGTTCTTATTTACTGACAAGATATGTTATTTCAAGTGTCCTACTTCATTCGGCCTTGACAGCAGACCTCTGTTTCTAATTAGAAACAACACAACGTTTCTTTCCTTCCTGGTCAGATATTTATGGAACATTTTTGTGTGACTAATCTCAAGGTGACTATATTTAGCCAGAGCGTGATGCTCATTGATGGAATGGAAGCAGACTGTTTAAAATATATGTAAATATACAGAACATTCGTTTAAAGTAAAGCTGTGTTTAAAATCTCATACCAGGGTTACATGGCTATACCGTAACCTCAGTGATTATACGTATAAGTTTGGAAGAGAATTTTATTTAGTTTTATCCACTTGTCTTCACAGGTAAATAAACAATTTTATTGTTTAAAATCGGTTTTACTTATAGGTTGTGCTTCATTGCTTATGAATGAATCCATTTCACGGGACATTGGCTTTACACCAAATGTATATAAGAAAGAGACTAAAAGAACACACAATAGCAACGCGTATTATCAGTACAGTAGTATGATGTCTTAAACATAAAAAACAGCCTAATGCGTTCCATAGCTGTTGTTATTCGGCGTTCCACATGATCAAACAAGCATACAGAAAAAGCAACGGTAGAGAAACATATTGAGTGCTGTGGGCAAAGTGGTTTCCTTATCCCGGTTTGAGTATGGCTTGTTTCCATAGTTTCACCTGCGTGGAATTCGGCGTTCACAATCTTATATCTGTTTTGAACCAGATAATGGAACATCATAAAATGCAACTTCCTTAAGTTTGAATTACATAACACCACTTCCAAATTTCCATTTATGTCTTCCGCCTGTTGATAGTTCTTGATTTTGTTTAAATTGGACTGTAATTATCTTCTGTGGAGCTCTTTAACATATAGATTCAGATCCTTTTCGTTACATAAATCTTCCTCACCGGGTCGATATAAACCCATTCTGTCACGAATGTGCGCAACTTTACTGCCAACCTGATGGAAGCAATTTGTTTTCCAGACATGTCACTTTACTACAATTTGAAACATTTAACATTTGAAGAGCTTATATCGTCTCTCAGATTAAAATTCCTTTATGAAGCCATGTGTGATACCAATTGATATAAGTACAAATACGATATTTTTGCTACATGTGTAGGCGACGTCTCCATTGTCTATACCTAACTTACACTGTGGATGCTACTTTGGGGTGAAAATTCCCCACTGATTATAAGAAAAGAGAAGTTTAATCGACTTTGGACACGGACAATACAGAACACGAGTGCACAAGAAATAGTCTTAACTAATCTGAATACAAAATAGACCAACATCGAGCTATGTGAGTTGTGGAATATTACAGCTGGTATCAATACGATTAGAATAGAACCATATTTCAATAAAATAAATTACCCAGCATAAAATTAACAGTGAATATTCTCAATGTGGTATACTCGAATATGTTGCAGGAGTTAATGTCTGAACTATATTTTTTAAAGAAAGAAAGATCATTTAGAGTATTTTATCGTGCTAGACGTATATGAGCGATAATAAAGAATAAAAAACTAAATTTCGAATCCTTCAATTTTCACAAATAAGGCCAACTAAATCAAGACCAGCATATAAATTGTATTCGGATTGAAATTAATTATACTTAAGAATCGCATTCTGTTACAAAGTTCATTTATGAACAGCTGTATTGATAGATATATTACTGAGCACTGGCAATATGTGTCCAATAGATGACCTACCGTGACGATAATGTCAAAGGTCACTCGTTGAGTTACCCCTAAGAGCAATTTTTATACGTGTTCGTGCTCTTCGCAATAGCGTTAGACTACTTACACAACCCTGACTTTTTTACTATGGCATTCGTCTTTCAGACAGGGACTGATCCAGTGCTTTTGTTCTACCCACAGCACTCAATTAACATTTATCTCATTCATGAAATCATGTACGTTGATAGTTGCCGTGATGTTAGGGCGAATACTATTCGTTTTCTCATATATATTTTTTTTTGTTTCTTTCTTTATTTGATTAAGGTTCAATATCAGAGTGACAAGATTTTTACTCACATGACGGCGTGTAAGCCCGATGGGTGACAGAAATCTCTCTTGGTGCCACTAATTGGGAAATCAAGAGAGAAAACAAATATACAATACAATACATTGACTGCGTGTTGGCACATAGCTCCAATAGCACTTGAGCTATGGGAAACCTCACCCAACCTTAATCACAGGATTGTCTTATTGAATAATTAAAACAAGTCAATACAGATCTTCCTGCCAGTCTCCGTACATTCTTTCATATTAAAATCTTAGATTGTATTTTATTGACGGCAAACATGCCATTTTACCCATTTATTTAATATATTACTATCAGGTAACATTCTCGTTTAAACCCATGATGCTTTCGGAACATTTGATCAGAATTATTGTTATTGTTGGTGTTTACGTTGTACTTAAGGACGTTCTACATTGGAAGCACAACATAATAATGTTAAGACAGCAAAAGCAATTGGAGACATTTTGTAAACGATTCACAAATATTGTAAGTCACGGAAAACTGTCTCGCCATATAACCCAGCTGTTGGCGTATTAGGTCAGAACTTATGGTGTGCAGGAACCAAGTTTAATAGCAATTTTGAACCCTTTTTCTCCGCATCTCCAAAGGAGGCTTGTAAATCAGGGTGTTAGTTGTTCTGGTAAGGAATTATATGTCCAATTCTTAACAGGCCTTATTATTGAAATTCCTTTCAGATATTTACACCAAATTTTTCGATCAAACTGTTTCCGATAGCGAAAACAAGATATAGTTGAAGTATATCTGGAGTTAAATTGAAAAAAAGTTATTTATCTTAATAGTTTGTGTCTAGTTGCTACAAAATTGTTAATCAAGACGTTGATGTTTAATAACTGATGGTATAAAAAAAATACAACGTTTTTGCGACATTTTTAAATGCATATGTATAGGGACCTCCCTACAATAGCCTACCTAATATTTTGGAAATTAACTGTTATCATAAGATTGTTTTATTGAATACGGTAGTCAAATCGACAGATATCTCCCTGTCAGAAGCTGTACTTTCTTAACCACACTAGTCTGGCAGTGTAATTTACTAACTGCGAATATTACATTTTACCAATTATATATTGTCCGAACCATTTCGTAACATTAGCTATCCGATGCACTCGAGAGTTAAGTTAAAGTGCTGTGCCTCTGTTTCCCATACACAAAGTTCGCGCGGAGGCTTGTGGGTCTGGATATGCTGGTCTGTTACTAATGAATTCTATACCCAATTCAAGACAAATCCCACTCTTGTTCCTTTCTGTTTATTTACACCCATTTTCCCACCAGACTGTTTCAGATAACCACAAAAAGATATGGTTGACTTAAATAAACTTTAAACTGGTCGTTTATTGTACAAATTTTGAAGTCAAATTGAAAAGCGATACCCAGTGGTTTATTTCCCGCGTATCTTATAGTTGATCAGTTTACTACGAAGTGTAAAACGTCTATTTTTAGCACAACTTTGATCCTTAATGGCAGGAGGTTAAAAAAGGTGTAGTGTATTTATTCTATATCTAAATAAACGGCAAAGTTGCAAATGGATTAGTCGTGTTGAGATGTTGCCTTTGCTGATTATTTAATTGCCTTCTAATGTGATCGGTTTCTTTTAAAAATAAAAAGAAGGTTTGTCTCATTTATCGCAAAGCTAACAAATAAACGTGTTGGATTTTGTGTCCGCTTTTAAGCACACCCAAACAGATTATGGTGATAGCTGGCGTAGTGTTTTGTTGATAAAGGTATTCCTCACTTTAGACTTATTTAAGATTCCATGAAACAAAGCTAAGGACATGTCGGTATGCAATGAACTGAAACTGAGTGCAACTGGACGCAGTCGACGTGTTTATCACGAAAATGTCAACAATTTACCAAATGCCTGCGATCCTTTGCAACTGAACTTCCGAGAATTGGTTAGGAACAGTTTGAATGCGATCAAGTATAACTGGAAATATATGTTTGTGCGCATGCTCACTGTGCTGCTATAGTAGTGCCGCAAGGTTATGGCTGATCATGTGACACAGTCAGAAAAGTACCCTATTTGCCCAAATTGAATTTTTTTCAATAACGCCTGACACTAAGCGTTCCTATTTGAAAAATATTTGCTCAACCTACCAAACCCGCAAAAGTTCTTCATTCAAAGCTATGTTAATCGTTTATGTGTACATTTGCTCCATTCAAGGTGCTCCATTGTACTAGCCATGTGATTCTTCACGTCATGTGGTTAGTTTGGATCGATCACAGCTACTTGCAGAGAAAAAGAACATGCTCAACTTGCCTGCGATCAACTGCAACTAGTTGTACCCAGGGTAAGTTCAGTTGCAGCGAGATGCTAGTGGTTGAGATGAGTTGAGATGGATCGCAAGGTCGACATGTTCTTAGCTTAAGATTACACAGAAGGCAAAAAACAAGTTTCAGGAGAGCAAATGGGAAATTAAATAGAAAGCAAAGTATTAAAATAAAGTAGAAAGTTTAACGGTTAAAAATGCTACCCTAAAATATTCCATTATGGGCAAGCTGGTATAGCGGGAACTAGATCAAGGACTCCGAGATCAAGTCACGCAGCGGATAGTTAAATCTCTTCGTCAAAATAAATCTATCATCGCAAACAGCTAGAGATTGCACCCTATTGCAAGGCCTATATAAATAACACAAACCTTCGATTACCTAAAATTGAGTAATCGCTCTTCGAATGTCTCATTTTCGTTTAAGGTGTTTCTGAACAGCAATTTAAAGACTTTAATACGAGTTTATCTTGATTGTGAGGTCTTTAACAGAAAGCACCAAGGCGTCTTGGCTGCATAAATCTCATTTCCAAGTGTGGATAGGAGGCTATTCGGTGTCGAAAAGTCATGACATTAAATGTATATATAGGCGCGTAGTAGCAGTTGATGTCCTTCGTATTAAATAATTAAGGTTTAATATTTCACCTTGGCGTATCTATAGATCACAAAGGAAAGTTCCAAATCTTTTAATTTCCGTGTGTGCCCAGATCCCAATACTACATCTATGTTATATTAGTTATGGAACTTTAAATATCTACACGTACACGATAACCCGCAAGGAGTATAAGGTAAGCTTCATGTAATCCGGTGAAATGAATTAACTCAATGGATAATCAAAACGGAAACAATCAACTGTCGCCTCTACATGCATTTTATAAAATGATTAGTAAAACATTTATATATACTGTACATAAAACGGAACTACATTGGAAAGGAACGATGTATATATACATCTGATAAACTTTGCAGAATGTCAAAGACATAGCCTTAATTTATGTAACTAAACTTCATCGGGAACATAACCAGGTGTTCTAATTGACTTTTATATAATAAAGACCATAAAACATAAAAGCGATGATGGAAAAGCAATTTAAGAAACATTTTTGTATGTAGTGATTCCGGCAATTAGTTTTTCAATTTATCTATTAAGCACACAGTGAGAATGACAACAGCTTGGGTTGAGTACATGCAGATATAAAACAACATTGGAGAGGACATCTCTCCCGTTGGTCAGAATGAGATTAAAGAGAAAGCCTTAGGCAGCTGCACCTGACGTTATATGATGTGTTAATGGCATCATCAAACATGAAATTTATCTATTTTCGACAATTTTATTGCAAAAAATCAGGCTATTCGGCAATACTATGTTTCCTTAAATTAAACACATTACTTTCGTGACACAATTAAATGCCTTTATAATAATTTTACCTTTGCGTTTTTTCTCAAAGAGCCATATAGATTTGTTTGTTTGGTTAGGTTTAATGTCGTATACACTGTTCCTTGCTTAAAACGTAGTAAAAGCGGGAGAAAATCTCTGGCTTCCAAAAAGAGGTATCTAATAAATCTGGATTGAAGGTGAGATAATTTTTGTCTATACACTAAACTAGTACGCGTCTGTATTACACCTGAGAAAATTCTATTATTACTCGGCAGTGGTAAAGATCTGTGATATAAGTTTAGTTCCCTAAATATATTCAAAATTTATAAAAACGAAATAAGCACTTTCCTCGATTCTTTCCATCAAAAAAGACGCATGAATGTTTATTTTGATTAAGCTATTTATCATAATGGCTATATATAAAAAATTAAATAGTAAATAAGGCATAATTTTTGAGTGTGTGACTAAATCATGAATAAAGTTGTAGGATTTGATTTCCTTCGGTCTACGGTAAGTATGGGCTTATCTTACACCGGAGAAGATTCCATTCTATCCTCAGTCAATCAGGGTAGTTGTATATAATTATTTTCTTCCTCTCTGTTTATTAATAATTCATAGAAACGAACTCAGCATTTTTTCAACAGCAAACATATCTGCACATGCGTTTTGATTGAAGGCGTATTAAAAAAATTTTTCAAACATTCCCTAAACTACTGATTTATATAGGTTCTAGCTCACATTCCTTATATACTAAATAAAGAGGTAGACAGCATATTTGCATTGTCTAATTTCCAGCGTAGATGGAAAGTGGACCTCGCTTACAAGAACAGCAAAGAATTTTAACATTAATTTCAATAATATTTTTAATATTCAAAAAGGGTATGATAATAGATAATAACCAGGTATATTTATTGATTTTGTGACAGAGAATACCGTGCAAAAGGAACATTTATACCGCATCTGCCTTTGAGCCAATATTATTTCTTATGAAAACAAAGTCTCATTATAATAAATATTAACAAAACTAAACCGTTATAAATCTATCTAGAATATTTTATTGACAGACAATTCCCACATTTGATATTTGTTTCCTCTGTTGTCCACTGCATTCTTGATCTGAACAGTTACATTGACGAGATTGTGAGGGATTTCCAAATACTTATTTACTGATTCGTTAAATTGGGCTCCCGGATATTTTGGGGTTTTTTTTACATATAGGATTATTTCACATCATAGTTAAGTGGCAAATGGACAGGAAACTCATGAAATATCACTTCCAGCCGATTTCCATCGATATCGACATGGTCCAATAATTAGACTTGGCAGAGGGAACAACGGTTTAGTAGGCCAAATTGAATAACCCTATTTCGTCCATAAATCACCCAGGCTAACCTGTTTGATATT
Organism: Mopalia muscosa; assembly: GCA_031763545.1. NCBI lineage: Eukaryota > Metazoa > Mollusca > Polyplacophora > Chitonida > Mopaliidae > Mopalia > Mopalia muscosa. The sequence goes on from JARFOD010077716.1 coordinate 16,718, forward strand.
GATATGCTTATCCTTATATAATATTCTATAAACTGTTATTTACAGAGACCATCGGTTGTTCTTTCAGCCCTTTAAAAGACTTTATCGCCCCAGCTGTTTCTGATGTCCAGACGCGATTTGGTGCAGGCATATTTATGTAAAATACTAAACAAAGTTCAATGAGAAAACAATACAACTTTACTCTACAATAACTTCCATTTTGCCTTCAACATGGACATAAACTGGGCGGTGGTTGGTATTCAAGATATACTCCATGTATCTAAATAACCGATGACCGATGGATAAATTGTGTTACCATCTGTGGTTATGTTTGTTTGTTTGTTTGATTGGTGTTTAACGTCGTACTCAAGGGTATTTCACTTATATGACGACGGACACAAATACAGAACATCACAAACAAATCTGCTTCTCGTTACCCTTTAGCTCTGTGAACACCAGGGCAACAAAAAGCAGCCTCTTTTTCTCGCCTCTTATGATCCACCGAGGAAGCCGAGGGAGTATTCTGCAGGGCCATGGCCCACCCGCTCCCTCGCGGGGCGGTAATACAGTGACATCCCAAACATATCGGCATCCCAAACATATCGGCTTCGTGTTCCCAATTCTCCGCTATTTTGTTTGAAATTTACATTACACTGTTATTGATATGAAGACAGGGACAGGTCTTCCAATCTTTAATTCCACTCAGGATTTGAATCTATTCAATTGATTTATTTAACAATCGCCTTAATTTCTGAGTATCAACAAGCCTCTTTCAAAACTTAAACAGTATAAGTCAACAACCATCCCATATATTGCGCAATGTATTACATTTCCACATATTGATCAAATGAATTTCTCAACACCCACTGCTCGATATATTGTTTTATCGATAAAAAACGCGGTTCATAATGTGTAGCTCTATTTCAAAGATTAGTCTGGAACATTTTATCTTTATATTAAAGATGTCAAAAACGACTGTTACAAAGAATGACTTCTTACATAATTGATCGCAAAAAAACCTATATCATCAGTCACAAATTCTAATAAAACGGTGTATGATGTAATTGCAGTCGGTATCTGTTTTAGGTACATATTGTAAGTTTATAACAGCGTCTGTTGTCGCAGATTTGAATGAATTTTTCTGGGATTTTTTTTCCAGAGAGTTACACTAAATATTTATTCATCTCTCCGTGGTCTTTCTTTGTCGTCGTCTGCCCGCCAAGGGATAGCGATCCACGGAATATAGCTTGATTTTTCATTTCGCTTCAGGAAACATATACACGTATCTAATGTATTGGCCGATACTAATGTTATGTTGCGTTTCTGTTAGTTGGTTATCGTTTTATTGCTTTTAGGTTTTCCATGTACCATTGGTCTAAAACATTCGACCTTGGTGATTGACATATGGCGTAACGACTTCCTACCCATCTTCACTGAGATGTTCTACTGAATATAAAAAACCAAAATAAAAAAGTTTACATTGAATGAGGAACGTATAAACCCATACTAATTTCTGTGAGTTTTGATAGTATATGTTAGATAATTCAACGTGATAGAAAAACGCAAGTTAACGCAGGATCGCTTACATTTGGAGTGTAAAACTTGAATCAAATCAACACCTACCGTCAGTCGTCACAACGGGAAGAATGTCAGACAGAGGATTGGATTGGGTCTGGATAACTTTGGTTGCACGAAAAAGTTTATGTTATAACTGACTAAGACACTACCTTGACTGGCTACATATTAAAGGCGCAATTTGAGAAAAAAAATGTTAGTTAGGGGTTGTTTGTTTTTTTGTTTTTTTAGTTTACGTGGCTACATAGTAAACATATAAGGAAGGTTCCACCCCACTCCTCAATGTAATCAGTGTATCAGTTAACCATACTGCTCGTCTCCCTCGTTGGGAAACAAAAGTGTTACACTTTGCGCCTAATGTTTATCGGGCTAGTTATACTTCCAGTCCCATAAGATCGTTGTTGCTAGACATTTCGGCTGAACACTGGCCAAACAAAGCGTAATGCAGGCGAACCAATGTTGTTTAAACCTTCATCTCAACACTGAACAGTGCATCTTTAATTCATCACATCGACTGCAAGTAGAATGGGAAACTTGTTAATAATAAATACGTATCGTCCTCCAAGGACTTTATATTCATTGCCGTTTCTGACACTTCATACGACAAGAACACAAACCATGTATCGAAATGACTTCCCTTGCTGCTCTAATTGCAAACGAGTGTCTCCAGTTATCACCCTTTCTTCTCTTAGCAGTCACTGTTATTGCTCTGTCTTTAAACACTGATAGAAGTTCTAGTCTTCTTCAAATATAAAAGCTGGCTTAACGACTCAGTCTGTAAAACATAACTCCTATGTCTCTTCCAGTTTCACAATACTGTTTGATTGGTTTGTGTTTAACGCCACATTCGTTATGGTGACCTTGACAACAGGTGTTTGGTGAACAACAGGTAGGAAATCACTCAGTCGTCTCAACATGCCAGACACCATTTAGCCAAGCTAATTATATCGATGCTTAGCTATGATGCGCAACTGTCATCAAAATTATCGGTCCTGAAATTGATCGATGTACGGCCATAAGGATGTCTATTAATAAAACACATGCATGAATGAGCTCGTGTTCCAGATATACTCTCAAGGATAAGTTTCTGAATATATTTAATGTCGAGTTTTTATGGGTAACCTACTGACATGACTATATACATGGTATGGAACATACGGGATAAATATATATGTAACAAATATATCGACAAGAATTTAAAATAGATAAATCTGTAAACTGGTAACTCACAGAAATAGAAATGACCGCTGTCCACTGAGGAGAATGAGTTGCAAGTTTTCTGATACAGAAGGAAATTTTGACTGATTGGTTCAACTAGTGGATCCTTTAGATTTGTCTTTCTCTTGTGTGCTATAATGGGTCTATATATATTTAGGTATAAGATTTTAATATTCGGTAATATTGGAATGCAAAAGGAATTATATCTTACTTAGACCTTTTACCTAGATGCATATCGCAGTCTAGTGGATACAACATTTAAAACGTTTAATCCAATAATCTAAACATTTGTGTTCAATTTGTAATCACCAAGTAGTGTCTACCTTTTCAACGCAGACTGCTATTTTGGGATAAAATGTTGCCATCACTATCTTACAAGGAAGTCACGAGGCGGAACACTACTTTTAGCCAGAGCCAAGCAAAAATCCAGCTGCTTTCAATTTTGAAAATGTGTAATACAACGGAACATTTATGTTATTTAAGAATAAATAAATGGATGAGTAGCTTTAAAAATGGATTTTTATTGATCTACAGCAGAAAGGCACTTCTCAGTGTTTCATGCAGAATTGTTTGTAAATTTTAATATTCAGTGTTTAATAAGTGATGATAGAAGCTGTTGTTTTTTATTTTCAAAACGATTAACATTTTCAGTTCGCTTCGATGGGTTTGCAGGAAGGACATTAATTAACTTGTTTCCAAACTCCCTGTGGTCAGTTCTGTGTATAGTAATCTCTTCATATTTTAATATGAAAGCGATGCTCCTGGCTGCAATAACCGCTATATCCCTTGAAAGGTGACAGTTAAATAAACTTAAATATGGCATCGATTTATCATTTCTTCATTTAATAAAAA
>JARFOD010077726.1:0-20337 GCA_031763545.1 Mopalia muscosa
GAATACTCCGCTGGTGGGTTTAACAAGACGTGACTGTCATAATAGTGTTTTTGTTGTTGTTGTGTCTTAGTGCTTGAAAACTTCACACAGGTGCCCGAGTGTCTTTGTCAAGACAAGAGTTAATCCGATCACTATCAGTGCAAAGCTAGACACATGGGGTGCAGTTTTTACAAAGTCATCCCAATTAATCCAGGTGGCTTTGGTTAATTGTGAACTGTCATCGCTTTCAAAAGAACAACGGAACCTTTGATTGGCTGTAGAGCCAGAGCCACCAACCAGGTCATTGCTCACACAAGCCTAGGCTCTTCACGCGGGTTATTGATTTTTTTCCCATGCACTTTTAGGCGTGTATAGGTAGGTCTAGTTTGTTTTTTAAAAAAAAAATTTTAATTAGTATGAAGCAAAACTTGTAGTATTTTGTCCCCCAACGAGCGCCTTATAACGTGGTTACACAGTAATTAAGAATTGGTTCTCAACAAAATGTTGGGGAATCAGTCCTCAACCAGGAGAATACCGAGTCATCATTCACATGTTAGCGAGTGGCATTGTGGAAAATATATACAATATAGGCCAGTGTGCTAAATGCATAAAGTGCAATGAAGTTTAGAAGAAAGAAGTGTCCCAAGAAAAATATCACTGTCACAGAACGCATACAAAAAAAAAAAAAAAAAAAATTTGTTGTTGTTGACAGGACACTGTTGAGACATTACTACAGCATCAGGCAGATGTGAATGCTCGAGATAAGAACTGGCAGACTCCCTTGCATGTGGCGGCAGCTAATAACGCTGTGAGATGTGCTGAGTTGATCCTCCCTTTATTAACAAATGCCAACGTGTCTGACAGAGCAGGGAGAACGAGCTTACATCATGCTGCCTTCAACGGTCATGTGGAGGTATGGAATTAGGTCTGCAATATAGAGGTGCAGTATTTTCGTTATTTTGGGATAACACTTTCTTAGTATGAACAGATTCTAGTTCAGAAAATTTTGCAGGTTGACACCCGTCTGGGAATCAAAACCCGCGACCCTCAGAGTTTGGCACAGAATTGCCAGCAGTCATCCAAAAATAACAAAAAAATTGTAATCTTTACTTTCTAAAAGACACAAAAATTATTCAATATAGATGTGGTGTCGGGGTTTAAAATGATCTGTGTGTGGGTGAGAGGGGAAATGTGTGGTCGGGGGAGGTGGGTCTCTTGCTTGGTGCCCTCGACCAATTATATCTACAGCAAGATATATATAATACATGTGACCTTCAGCACAGCACAGGTGGTTGGAGGGATCTTCATGTTGCCCAGCGGGCGGTTCGGGGGAGCCTATGTTGCCCTGGTGCTCTCAAAGCTAAAGGGGAACAGAAAGCTGATCTGTTTGTGGCGTCTGCATTGCACCCTGTTGTCGTCCTGTATTTGTCCTGTCCTGTCTTTGTTTGCTGCCAGTGGTGTCAAGGGTGGTTTCCTTCACCCATTGGTCTGGCACGTCGTTAAATAAGTACGACATTAAACCCCAATCAAACAAACAAATCATGTGGCCCAGGTGCTTTCAGAGTTTAAGGGGAACAAGAAACCGATCTGTTTGTGGTGTCCTGTTATTTACCTGTATTTGTCCCATCTTGTCTTTGTTTATTGCCAGTGATGTTGGGTGGTATGGAGAGTTATGGTTTTTTTTTATAAAGATTTGTCCCTCTTCTGCATTAAGACCCCTTTAGAGTATCTTCTCTTACATGTCCTGTTTTTTTAACTTGCAGTGAAAACTTATAGTGCTGTTCTCCAGGCAAATAGCCCATTGATAAGCTACTGTATAACAAACAATCCATGAGAATTTCTGTAACTGGAATTTCCAGGAACCCTTATTTATAAAATATTTTCAATTCAACTGTCAATTTTGACTTTATTTTAAACCAAATATTAAATATAAGCTTACCTGCTCATAATGTTTTGTTTAAAATTTTGTATCTGCTCACATTTTGTGAAAATAAATCCAAATACCTGTCATTCACTTATTGTATTTGACTTCCACAGATGGTAGAATTGTTACTGGAGAAAGGGGCCAGTATAAATCTGTTTGACAAGAAAGACAGACGAGCGATACACTGGGCAGCCTACATGGGGCATACAGATGTGGTGAGATTACTCATAGATCATGGGGCAGAACTCAATTGTAGAGATAAACAGGTGATTAAATAGCAGTAGTATTTTCTTTTAGATCTTCACATACTCGCTTTACATAACATGTTTAATTATGCATCAGTCCGGATAATTGTCATCAATTTTGTGCATCAGCTTAAAAAGTTTTGAACAGTTATTTTTGCTATGAGAAAAAACACATTATGGCTTAACATTTTTCTCAATGTATTCTCTTCTTATGATGTCAATTCTGTCCAGTTTTCTGTAATTGTAGAAAATTCTTGTTTGTATTATTTGTACACAAAGTCATTTAAAAAACATGTGAAAGTTTACTTTTGTACAGAGCTGTACTCTTGGGAGTAGGCATTTCTGTTTGGAGTGAAGGATAGCCCTTAATTTTGAAATTCAATCCCAGTCTTCAATTGCCCCATACAGCCCGCTGCCATGGTGTAGTGGATAGTGAGGGCGCTTTATGAGCCTACTTCGATGCACCATTAACAGGATTGAGTCCGTCTGCGATATACCATTCACCGGATCGAGTCCACTTGTCGACCATCAAGTATATGAGCGAGTCACATGTTGTGGCTCTGGCAATCGTGGGGGTGGTTTTTACAGGGTTTCTTCCCGGGTTTCTACAGTAATAAGGCAAGAAACAGTGTGAAGTGGACAATCCATCCTCATATAAATGAAATGCCGTTAAGTACCACATTAAACCCCAATCCAACAAACAAATCAATAGCCCCATACAGAATTTTTTCTATTTTTTCTAATAAAATATTCATGTTTTTATTTAAAGATGTACACTCCCCTTCACACAAGTGTCTCCAGCGGTCAGGTCACTGTTGTTAAATTACTTCTTGAACTGGGCGTCGAAGTTGATGCTGTGAATTACTATGGCAACACGGCCCTTCATGTTGCTTGTTTGAATGGTCAAGATGTGGTGGTCTCGGAGCTGCTTGCGTACGGCGCCTCCATTAACGCTGTCAATAATAAACAGCTCGTAAGTTTGTTTTTTTTCTTTGAGAAAGGTACTAATTTGTTTGTATCAATGTCATAAGTCCATCTTGTTAGAAATTATTTGGTAATACTTTTTACTTTCATTTTAGAGCCCTCTTCATTATGCAGCCGCCTCTACACATGGGGGTATTTGTTTAGAAATGTTGGTGTCAGAAGGAGCTAAGACAAAAGTCCAGGTACTTTTTATTTACTCTTAAGTTAATTTGCAATCTTCTACCTGACTGGGAGGGCCTGCGGCCGTGGCTTAGTGGTAGCGAGTGCGCTTCCTGAGCTGAACATGCTTCGATTTACCATTCACGGGTTCGAGTCCACCTTTCTACCATCAGGTATATGAGCGAGTCACATGTTGTGGCTCCAGCAATCGTGGGGGTGGTTTTTACGAGGTTTCCTCTCGGTTTTTCACCGTAATAAGGCTGTGTACAGTGTGAAATGGACAATCCGTCGTCATATTAATGAAATGCCCTTGAGTTCGACGTTAAACACCAATCAAACAAACAAACAAACAATCCCTTGGCTAGGATGTGGGTCCCAAGATTCAAACAGTACTAATAAAGTTTAACTTTTGCACAGTTATCCATTGAATCCGAAGGAAAAGATAAATATTAGACTGTACGGGTGGTTCCAGCTGTCTCCTAATGCAGGCCTTGATCAGTATGCTTACTAGCTCTTCCTCTGCTGCCGCGGACAAAATAAGGCTTTTATCTTTTCTCTGGATGTAGTAAGGCCTATCATGGTGCCATTATAAAATATACACTTGTTGATGTTGTTGGGATGAATATACGAGACAATACATGGACTGGGCCGGACAGCATTGATTAATTAAATGATATGCTTTATGTAATGAATATAAAGGCTATTAAGGTAATGTGGCATACTATATAGTCATTAGTCACGGCCGGTTATTAGCTGCGAATAAGTGATGAGTTGATGCGGATGGCACTGTCTCCAGATTGCATTGCCGTTGTTTGGGGTTGCTATGGTGACTTTATTTTGTGCGCACGTACTGTTTACTGGACACCATTATGACAGATAATATCGTAGTAATATAAGAATAGTATGTCGGTTATCGTGTGTAGCTCAATCAGTGGCCATATGTTTTTCGCACCTGTCACCAACGGGAGGCCGGTGTTTACGAGTACGACATAGGGTATGTGGTCAATTACGCAGGTGTGGCTAAAATAAACATGCGTTAGTTATACAAGTATGTACCCGAATGATCCGGGTTTTTTTCAAGCATTTGGAAACCTCTGTTTTGCCTCCTGTTCATATTGAATCACTTTTTCAGAGATGAAGTAGAATTGTGTAGAAATATAACATGTTTTGCTCGCTGCGAAATGCCTGTCAGTTTTTACGAGCCGTTCTGTTTTGAGAGATGTGTCACATACTGGTGTATAAACCGCCACACACAGACTGACCAGCACGGATTTTTTCATGAAACTAGTCAAGCGTTCTTGTTTTCTGTCCTTTGATTTTCGGAGGAAGCCGCGAAAGGATGAGCGCGGATATGGAAGAGTGTTGGCATGTGAATTTGGGTGAGGATGCGGCGAGTTCCTGTCTGGGACCAGAGGATCAAATCATCACCATTAATGTGGGTGGCCAGAGATTTCAAACACAGGCCTCCACCCTCCGTAATCACAGGGTGGGAATTTTATATAAACTCTGTAAACGCTCCTCGTTCTATAACCAATTAACAGGGGAGTATTGGTTCGACAGAGATCCGGTCTTCTTCCGATATATCCTGCAATATTACCGGACGGGTCGTCTGCACGTAGAGGGAACCCATTGTGCCCACAACCTGAAAGCAGAGATGGAGTTCTGGGGGTTCACCGACCACGATGTCAGTTTCTGTTGTTGGATGAATATCTGCGAGGCCAGAAACAAAGAAACCGATTATGAAGAACTAAAGAATTTCACTCATGACGTTGATGTCTGTGTGAGCAAATCAATGACACTTAGACAGAGTCTCTGGCGATTCCTAAACGACCCGTCCTCTTCTATTCCAGCTAAGGTAAGGCTTATATTGTTTTGTAACTGATTATTAATATAATATACCTTTTTAAGGACTCTACCGCTAGTCAGGGGTAAAGTTTTGACTTTTCTGCCTTTCTGAAATCTACTTTTCATAATCTTGATAATGCAAAAAGTTTCACCACCAAATTAATCATTTTAGAACATTTGTTTTAGATTTAAATTGTAAAATATGTACTTCAAATTAAAGAGTATATATATCGAAGGGCGGAAGGGATTGATGAGACTATCTCACCTCAACTGACTATCTGCTGACTATTACCACAACCCAATTAGCGAAAGGCCAACAGATCAATTACCTGGCCGTTGGGGGTGTGTATTTGAACTGAACAGTAGGCGTGGGAAACAAATGATTGTGGGTGGTAGAACACACATTTATACATACTACTCAGGCCCCCAGTCGGACTCTTTCTGATAGTCATTAACAAAGGTGTGAACGAAATCTGTGAAGTCGACGACACTCCAATTTTTTTTTATTGGACGACACTCCAATAAAACTATGATTTAAAGACATTTTTAAATCAATGTTGCCACATGTATTTAAAAAATTAGATATATATTTCAACTTTTCATTTAATTCAAAAAAACTTGTATTTTATTAATTTTTTTTATTATTAAATAAAACTTCACACCATCCGGAGTTAAATCACTTACATACCTTTAGGCTGTTTCTCAGCTTTCATTTTTCTTGGTTTTTATCATTTAAATCGTTTATTTCTCGTAAAAGATTTGCACTTTGAAATAAGTTGTTAAAAAACTAACTTGAATTTAAAGTTATGACATTATATATAGAATCTTGAAATCTTCCCTTTCTAAATATATATAATGTTAATATAATCATCCTTTGGAAATACCTGCAAAAGCCACGGAAAGATAAGAGTTGCTTTTTCTTCTCCTTAAGGACTCTATACTGCTGTATGCTGTAAAAGATTTTACTTTTTTTTTTGTTGCCTTTCAGAAATCTACTTTTCATTATCTTAATAATGCAAAACGTTTGACCAACAAATTAAGTATTTAAGAATGTTTATTACAAATTTAAATTGTAAAATGTGTGCTTCAAAGATTATGTATATCGAAGAGCGAAAGGGATTATCTCATCTCCAATGAGTACCTGTTGACTATTACTACAAACCAATTAGCGAAAGGCCAACAGACCAATTGCATGACCGTTGGGGATGTGTATTTGAACTGAACAGTAGACATTGAAAACAAATAGGACACACATTTATACTGACTACTCATGCTCCCAGTAGGACTCCTTCTGGTAGTCATTAACAAAGGCGTGAACAAAATCTATGATGACGATGTCATTTTTAGGGGAGATTTTTATTTTTTACCTATATTTTTTTTATTAATTGTTAAAAAATAAACTTGAATTTAGAAAAACCCTATGACGGTATTTTAGTTAAAATACTAGTCTAAAAAAACATGAAAAATAAGAGTTACAAACAAGGGTCCATTAAAAAAAATATATTTGTCGTTTTTCTTTATACATACCATTATGAAATAAAATGAATCAAACTATATGACATTATATTTAGAATCTTGAAGTCCTCGGCTTTCTAAATATATATAATTTTAATATAACCATTCTTTGGAAATACCCACAAAAGCCACGAAAAGATCAGAGTCGCATTTTTGACTCCTGACTGGCGGTAGAGTCCTTAAACATTTTTGTCTTGGTTTTGTCTTAATCATCTTAATTTGTGTTTATTTTATTTAAGCAATAAAATGTATAATAGGGGCCTATAACGATTCTCACATCTCTATATTAAACAGATTCCCTCTGTGCAAATTCTTCTGACTTATGAGAACGGCATACAACATAGTCTCACGTGAACCGAACTTTTCTCACGGTAGTTTCGACCACTGCTTGATAGCCAGGTTACACTGCACGTTAATTTGTGCAAAACGATATGACCAAGCTATTGTACATTTGCTGTAATGAGAGGTTACTTTTTAAAAATATTTCAAACATTAAATCGAACGCAAAACCTTTGTATCTCTTTACAAATAAATTAATTTGAGGTTTATTGATTGAATTTTTAAAATTATTCAGTCCATACTTTAAAACACGTGTGACCTAGATCATAATAGTATAGAGCCGCGAACGTACCACGTGCTGCATGTTGACATTTGCTTATAGTATACGGACTGAATACTTTTCAACTTCAGCAAATAAACCTCAAATTTATTTATTTCGGATAGAGGTATATCGGAATAGTGTGCGCCGCGATTTAGCAAATGAACATAGTGTATAAATCGGCTGAGATGTTTCTTTCTTTATTTTTTATTTCCTAGAGTTGGTGTTTCTTGTCTGTGTGTCTGATACTAGTGTCCGTTGTCTGTGCCTCGTTGAGCACTCTTCCTGCCATCAAGACCCCTGTATGGGAAGCGTTTAAAGAGATTCAGAATGCCGATCCTCTAAGAAACTCAACCAGACTGCTGGATGTGGACGTGACTTTTTTCTACCTGACTGTAGCCGAGGCGTCTTGTCTGATTTTCTTTACCATAGATCTGTTTCTCCGTCTATTGGGCACTCCAAGTTTGTATGATTTCATGAAGTCCGTTCTATTCGTCTTTGACATTTTGTTTATAGTACCTGGCTGGATTATTGTGGGTATATTGTTATCGGACTCTAGCACCTGGATAACAGTATCGGACAATACTAATATGATGATGGTCTTGCAGTTAGCCGGGTTGACGCGAGTATTTCGGGTCTTCAGACTGGGATGGTACGCACAAGGGTTTCGGATATTAATTCTTGTGTTAAGGAAAAGCTGCAAGGAACTACTGATACTGGGCAGTATACTTGCCGTCAATCTGACCCTGTTCGGATTCCTCATCTACACGGCGGAGATGAGTTCTAACCAACAATTTGACAGTGCATTTCGCGGTTTCTGGTGGGCGATCACTACAATGTCTACGCTAGGTTACGGAGACATTGTGCCTGTCACTCCGTTTGGTTATGTTGTGGGCGGGGCGTGCACCGTCTCGGGCGTAGTTGTGATTGGTCTGTTGATTCCAATAATTGCCGGTAACTTTCGGTTATATTACTCTTATCAACCTCAGGTGTATCCGAAGCAAAAAACTTGTAAGATGTAAATTGCTTTGCCAATATGTCACAGATGTTTATTTTACAAAATCTTTCAAAATACAAAATTAAAGGCTGACAATGGCCCATATAAAAAAACGACTTACTGAATGAAGTTCACGAAGCAATGTTGGAACAATTAAAAACTAGCAGAGCCGCCTGCTGTGGCACACCAAAGCGGAAAAAAAACAACTAACTGAACGAAGTTCATGAAGCAAAAAATACAAACTGTGAAATTCTTCGCAAAGAAGTTTATATTTGCTCACTGTAACAAAAAGCAATACATATTTTAAAACATTGTACAAGACATATTAATTCTGTTAAAGAAAAAATATTTTTATTCATATAAAATAAATCTTTATGGTCCATAGATTTTGTATGCGGTCAAAGATTTAATTTTAAATTTTTAAACATTTTTTTTTACTCCGAGATTCACGTGACCACTTAAAACGAGAAGTGGTTACCCAGAAATGATATAGTAATGATTTCTTCTTTGGTTGCCAGTTTGCTTACCTGTAACTTACACCAACAATCTGCCTCGTGCACTCACTGGCCTACATGCATACTCAGAGCTCTCACTAGCTCAGCCCTGATAGCCCTTTCCGTTGTAGTTTGAGGTTTTGTGTGCACCCGATCCCCATGAGCCTTTGACAGCCAGCAGATTCTGACATTGGGACTTTACTTTATCGTACTCTGACATTGGGACTTTACTTTACCGTACTCTGACATTGGGACTTTACTTTACCGTACTCTGACATTGGGACTTTACTTTACCGTACCTCTACCTTATGCCAGGTGGTCATGACGGTGCCTGGATATAGCTCCTAGCCCTCTGTAGCTTCCTGTAAGTTATTTATGTATTTGACTTTGGACAAGACCGACTGTCATGTTTACTGACGTCATCAGTTTATAAGGTCACGTGAATCTTGAATTGGCCACGTAAGACTTGAAAAAGCCACGTGAGATTTGAAACTTGAATCTTAGAACGAAAAAATATATATTCTTGGACTGTTTTAAAATTTTGCAGTGTCGAAATAAATTCTTGGACAGTTAAAAAATCTTGAATCGTAAAAAAAACCTCCGACCATAAATTTAAATCATGGATAAAAAAAATTCTTGCACCTTAAAAATGTATTTTATCTGGATAAAAATCCCTTTCTTGAACAGAATTAATATATCTTGTACATGGTTTTTAAATATGTATTGTATTTTTGTTACTATTAGCCAAAAGTTTACTTCTTAGAACATTTAAAAGTCTTGATTTTTTTTCCGTTTTGGCGTGCCATAGCCATAAGATCCGTAGCTTCAACGTTCAAACGTCGCAAACTGTGTAATTGCCTACATCAGTTCTCTTTATATCACTAAAATCTTCAATTAGGAAGACTTAACGGCTGAATACTGATTTGTTAACCCTATCGAACAAATTTTGTATCCTTGTATTAGCTAAAGTGCTAAATATGCCTAAAAAGTAGAAATTATTGGCCCTCATGTTACAATTTCAAGTCTACAGTCACGATGGAAGAGAAATGACGGTGTGCCAACAGATACTTGAACCGTATTGCCGTATTTTTTACAAGTCTAATTTGGGTGATTTCAAGTCTCGTTTGGCATATACTAGTAACATGTGTGGGATACTTCTATATATAAAATGTTATTGTGCAGTAATTGAACGCATTTATTGGTGGGAATCTGATTCATAATTATGCCAGAGTATTTATTGATAAGCATCCGTCTGCTTTATAATTGTGCAGAGCATTTATTGGTGATAATTCGTCTGCTTCATAATTGTGCCAGAGCATTTATTGGTGGGAATCCGTATGATTCATAATTTTGCCAGAGCATTTATTGGTGGGAATCATTAGTAGGCCTATCCCAAAGCATTTATTGAAGATAAACATTAACGGGCAGCCCAATTGTGAGCCATGATAAACTGACATAATGCTCCTGCTGTTATTGTCCTTGATTGTAGGACGAGATATTATGGCCGATGGAACATGAGACAATCAAACGCCACCTGACACCGTGTCATTTGAGCAAAATGGTACCCTTAATAAACAAATAAATCTGAAGACAATTGACGTTAAAATGTAGCGCGTCCAGGTCAAGATGCTGCGTTCACGTGTTTCTATGATTAACTTCATGGACATGTTCTTTAATATTCCAAAAAGTGAGGTGCGTTGGACATTCCAGCATGATTCAAACAGGAATTTGATTCAATTGCTTTGATTTTGTTTGTTTGATTGGGATTTAACGTCGTACTCAAGGGTATTTCACTGATATGACGACAGATTGTCCCCTTCACACTGTTCCTTACGGTGGAAAATCTAGAAGAAACATCGTAAAACCCACCCCGCGATTGCCAGAGCGGCCATACAACAACAGCTCTCCAGTTCTACAAGTGATGTTGGGACCGTAGTAGAATCAGACTACCATAACAATGCCTTGGAACTGATGGCTGTTTTATTGACTGTTTAATTTATTTGTTAATATAAAGAAAAATATTCTTGTCAAACTTCTAATAGATAACACTGCAGCATGTGCTATACATTAATCGTTAGAGGAGCAAAGCTTAATAGTGCTATGCCATTTGAATAAAGTAAAATCTGTCACTATCGCCCACGGTCACCTATTTACCTGGACTATAGAATTATATGGCAGCCAACGTGTTGTCTAACTCCACGTGATGTTTTACCAACAGTAAATGATAATACAGCCAACACTGCACTCAAAAGCTTATACATCGCTTTAAGATCCCATAGAATACCGTAACCAAATGGGTTTAAAATCTGTTATCTCATTCCTTTATACGCCCTGTATTATGTGACACGAGAAAATATAGATAACATGAATATTGTTTAATTCTCGGAGCTGATGCACAAAGTAAACTAAACCACTCAAATGACAGAAAACGCAGCCACACCTCCCTAAGTTTTCCTTAAGGTTCATTCTCACGGTACGATTTGTAGTCACGATTTCTGGGGATTCCCCTTATTTGAAGAATTTTGATTGGTTCACTCTATTTTCGACCAATCAGAAAGCCGCAAATAGGGGGAATCCCCATGAACTGCAACTCGTACCGCGAGAATGAGCCTTTAATGGTTGAAAGGAGCTTCCTCTTGCCCTAAGCTAAAAATAAGCTAAAGAGGAGTAGAAAGTCGATATGTTCGTGATGTATTGTCCTGTAAATGTCCTGTATATGACCTCTGTTGCTTTTGTTTGTTACCAGTG
Organism: Mopalia muscosa; assembly: GCA_031763545.1. Classification (NCBI taxonomy): domain Eukaryota; kingdom Metazoa; phylum Mollusca; class Polyplacophora; order Chitonida; family Mopaliidae; genus Mopalia; species Mopalia muscosa. Next base: position 11,489 of record JARFOD010077726.1, read on the forward strand.
GTGTCGAGAGGTAATTTCCTTCACCCGTTGGGCTGGCATGCCGTCGTGTGAGTGAAATAACCATAAGTACGGCGTTAAACCCCAATCAAATAAACAAACAAACAAACCTTCATGCACTACTTGATCTGATGTATGTTACGGTTTGTTTAACATGGCGGCCATGTGGAATCCACTTTTTGTTTGGAAAAAGCTGCCAGGCCTCATTGCTAATCAATCAAAAGTCATGCAGGGCGCCTATCAATCGATGATTGACATTCAGGCAGCAAATTAAAGGAGAAGCTCTTTTATCCGTTTCAGACGTGTCTTCTCTTTTATTCTTGCAGTTTTCGGTAGGTAAACATACCTGGCACAATCGTATTCTCGCGAGAACTCTTATACTGGACGAGACTAAGACAACTCTCGTACGCATATCCAGGTCATCGCGAAATAATTTCCGTCAATATTTGGGGCAACGTTTGCCACAACTCCATGTGCACAAATAAAAGAAGTGCAAAACTACATGGCTTGGGTGTGTCTTACGGCCTAAGTCTCGACGTGGTAAGTAGAATCGATTATATTTTAGAATGGTACCTGGTGGAGCTTTAATTAAAGCTCAAGTACCAAATATGTCAAATGCTTGGCTGAACCTAGTTTATTGAGGGAAATATCACATGTAATAGGGCCTAGAGCTATGAAATCTCCAACACTTACTACATAAATGTTCAAACTTGCACCAATGGAATTCACGCTTACCAGCATAAAACGTTCAACTGAGTTGCTTATTTACATTCCAAGGTCTATTAGCATACTGCATCCCCCCTTCCCCTTTCCCGCATATGGACCCTGTTTACTTCGACTAGCAGTACTATGGTAGAAGACAAGGCAGATATCATGGTAGATGTCGAAGTGTTTGTATTACGTCCTATCAACGTCCTTGCATTTGTCCTGTCGTTTTTTTTTTCCGTTGCCAGTGGCGTTGATGGTGATTTCTTTCATACATTTGGCTGGCACACCTTCGTCCTAATGAAATAACCTTAAATATGGAGTTAAACCCCAATCAAACAAACAAAAAAATGTTTTTTTTTCTATTTGTTCTAGTTCAAATTCAAAGACAAACCCTGAAGACAAATATCAGATTTTTGTGTTATTGTATTATGGTTACAGAGTAAATAAAACTCCACGTTGTATAAAGATAAATTAAACAGGACAATACAATCCAGGGTAACAAAGCAATTCAGCATTGACCAGAAAATTCTAATATATACAGACTGTTTACAAATCCAATTCCAATAAACGAAGTTCTGCTTAAATAATCATAATGTATCATTTTCTGGAAGTTAGAACAGGTTTGGTTAGAAACTGCCATTACACCAAATCCCTTTGTTGGTGTGTCAAAAACTATTTAACATGAAAGAAAAATCGCGTTTACCAGAAAAACAACCATGACACCACTAGGAATACACAAAGACAAGACAGGACAATCCCAGGACACATCCGCACGCACACGCACACACATACACACACACAAACACTTTCGATCTACTCTCGCCCCCTAATATTTATGGACTAATTGAAGAACCTAGATAACTTTAAACATGATTCTCTGGCTTCAACCAAAACTATTACACGTACAAATATTCACTGAAGTATATTTAGTATTTTGAAAGCCAAAGAAAAAAGTGGTTATTACAGTTGCCTTTCGGGATTCCGCAGGGTTCCATATTAGCATCATTCTTAATTCTGTTCTTGAATTATTTTTTCCGCACGTCATATTTCTTTTTCGACATAGTTTGAGGGGGTTTAAATTTCCTGTATCGGAGATTTTGAGAAGTAGCCAGAGGATTGGTTATATCAATGGTGTCAGAAATGAATACTCCTAGTAAACGTAGACAAATATTTTCTTAACAAACTAAACTAGAAAAACTAATCCTGTATAAATATACTTCTAGTCAATTTGTCTGAGATTTATGGGTTATCTTGAGTTGATACAAAAACAAACTCATACCATCTGTCTGTTTTAATATGACGAATTGTGCTTAATTAACACTCAACACTATTGTATACATGCACAATGAAGAATTGACGTAGCAGACCTATTACTGAAACAAACAAAACGAATGTCTTTAAGAGCAAAGATCTCAGCAAACAAATGCACTCATCGTCCTATTTTCACTCCAGCATTTCTTACGTATACGACATAATGGCATTAACTTTTATATTTTATTCAAAGTATGAAGCCTATAATATCCTTTAAGTCGAATAAACATAACCGTAATTATACAATAACACCTGCCTATGTCCAACAGTTAATATTAAGTCATTAACCTATGGGCAGTTTTAGGCCTTCTTTGTATTAAATGGATGGTATTAATTGGCAAAACTCTGATTTATATCCAAAATCAACAGCAAGACGTTTGATCACGAGACTAATAGATTCGAGGGTAAATATTGTGGCGCTTCACTTAACGATCAGAAGTGAAAACTAAAACTAAATTATCTTATTGCAATGTGTTTGGTTCACCCAAAATGCACCGTTACCTAAAGAATGGGCTTCAGTTGCCTTTGACTTACATAACTGTCAAACCTGTTTAAAAGTGAACAAATTTGAAGGCACATGAAGGCCATCGGTTGATCGGTAAGTGTCAAGCGCCACTACAAACGTTGGTAGTTATCAGCACGCAATCCACGAACTGAACCCGGAGAGAATGTACCACAGAGAAGAGTAGAGCTCCGTCACGTTGACTTCTTAAAACGATCATTGTGGCGCGGGTTTGTCCAAAAGTTGCATTCTGCGTTGAAAAGCTAGATGTTACTTGATGGTAACAAAATGTGTTGTTGACTGTCAGAGTTGTTGCATTGAAAACCCAGACTGATCACAACCGAATTATTTTATTGTACATGTTCGAATAACAAATGATATACATGATTATAATAATGATAGATAATAAAGAATACGTACGAAATAAATGCCAAAAAAGTTATACATTAGATCGATTTAATCAATAGCAAGCATATAATAAAATTATAAACAAGTCAAGGTCTCCTATGGTGTAAATCTTGATTTTCAAAATCTGCAGACGAATTTCCAACATTGAAAGGATAACCGACATTTTGCGTCCCGTGGGTTATTCCTTCGGCAATTCATGCACTAATGCAATATTTATGGTATTCAAACGTTTCTCTGTATTTTCCTAAATGCAATACACTAGGATTAGGCCATGAGATATTCAATCCGAAAATCAATGAAACTAGATTACAATGGCCGTTATTAATAAGGCCAGAGTCTACTCATTGCTCCATTAAATAGTGTTATCGATGTAGCTGTCCATCACCAGGTTAATGATAATACGTTTGTTTGAGGCTGCCCAATTACATGCACTCATCATCGAAACCAGTGTCTGGTATCTAATTGGACAAATCTGATATTATAGAAGACAAATCTAATTATGTTGGCATAATTATATCTTATTCATATTTTTATAATATAAAGTAATTGTTCTACTCCGCGAGCTTCTTTACAACCGTTCTGATTTCGCTTCCATTGATTTCCATATGGAATATTTCAAAACATTAGTTAATGTGAAACATTGAGGTTCTAGCTGCCATTTCTTCTCCATTTTAAGTACAGCGCCCTCTAGTGTACACTTTATGAAGTTAAACTTGTCGGAGTCATGGTAAAGGTACGAAGCCGTAAAAATGCCATGGAAAATTATTACGAATTGCTGCTCAATAATTCATTATAAAGACGTATTAACTCTTTTTACCGTCTTGTTAACTCTTTTGAAGGGCTTATATAAGGTTCATATCGCACGTGAACGACCTCTTAACTTGTTTAAATGACTAACTTTAAATGAACAACCTATTATCTTGTTCAAAAGAGATACTAAGTCATACAAATGAGCCAATGAGCAGCATCATTTTTATTTTCAATGTTGCTTTTACTGCTTCGTAGAAAGGCGATTAAAATTCAGAACAAAACAACCTCTTTCCCACTTATTAGAGTTTTTTAAGGGTTTCGACATGGGTCAATAAAACGTATCAACGTTATACAAAAAACGGAACAGCCATGGTCTACTGTTAACGTTTGACTAACGGCGTCATTGTTAATGCTTAATAACAGATGATTCATTCACCAGTCATTCTGAAATGTTCGTTGCGCAGAACTACAAATGTTAGGTCTCCTCCGCAACAGACGTCACATACAGCATTTAAAACTGATCAAAACCCCACCCCCAAAAAATCCGTTGGGGTCGTTGTGGGATACTTGACGGCTGGAAACTTCTGGCTTTACGTTAAATCTATCTGGTCGGAACTTTTCAGATCTAGAAAACACATAACATGGGGAATATTTTATGCGAACTGTCACTCTTATTTGGATTTTGGTTTCCGTTTACCGGCTCAAATCTATACTGAAAGGTACGGCAGCTACGTTGTGAAAAAAATTCTGTCAGATAATCTCCTAATAAGGAGATAACATTTCCTAATTAGGAGATCATAAGTCCTAATTCGGAGATAATAAGTCCTAATTCGGAGATAACAAGTCCTAATTCGGAGATAATTAGTCCAAATTAGTAGATAATAAATCCTAATTAGGAGATAACACTTCGACGATATAGGTTCTTATGGGAAGACGAAATGACCTACTCCGAGGACTATAATCCCATTGGGGAGAGGATATGTCCAATCGAGAGACTAAAAATCCTAATCGAAAGACTAAGAACCAAGCGGGAGAATATAAGTACCAATATACTTTCCTTTTGGTAATTATACTGTCCCGATTGAGTCTAATAGTTTCCCGATTAGGATTTTTGGTTTCCCGATTTGGACTTAGTCTCCCTTTTGGTACTTAGTCTCCTTAATGCGACTTGGAACTTAAAAACTCCCCATTCGTTACTAAGTCTCCCAATTGGGACTAAGTTCAGTCTCCCGATTAGGACTTATTTTCTCCTGATGATGATTGATAGTTTCCTGATCGGGATAGATTCACTCATAAATGCCAACATACGGACTCGAACCCGTTTGCTGTATGTCTAAGGGGGATAGCAGGCCGACACCTAAATGACCAATCTTCGAGATCGTCACGAATCACACGACATACGTAACTTGGGCACACGGGTTCGATCCTGTATCTTGCCCTATATGAGTGAATCTATCCCGATCAGAAAACTATAAATCATAGGCCTAATCAAGAGAAAATAAGTCCCAATCGAGAGATTCTTAGTCCTAGTCGGGAGACTATACGTAACAAAAAGAAGACTATTAATCTCTATCGGGATATTTCAAGTCCCAATCGGGAGACTCTCAGTCCCAGTTGGGAAGTAAAGAAGGGGAGTTTATAAGTCCTAAGACGCATTATGGAGACTATAAGTACCAAAAAGGATACTTGGTCCCAATCTGGAAACCATAAATCCTAATAGGGAAACCATTAGAGCTATTCTGGACAATATAAATACCAAAGGGAGATTATAACTCCAATCTGGAAAGTATATTGGTACTTATATTCTCCCGATTTGATTTAAGTCTTTCGAAGAGGACTTATAGTCTCTCGATTGGGACATATCCTCTCCCTAATGGGACCTATCGTCCTCCGAGTAGGTTCTATTAGGACAGTATCTCCTAATTAGGACTTATTATCTCATGATTAGGAGATAATCTGACAGAAAATTGTTCACAGCATGGCCCCTCTACGCTGCCGAAGAAAGGCAACCCTTATTAGCATATAATATAGGTCAATATTGTACTTAAACGTTAAAATCCATCTACGTTTATACGGTACATGCCTTTTGTTAAAACATTGTTCAGGTATTCGCGTTATCTTTTTTCATGCACAAAAGACCTAGATAAAACCATGGGTTATGTCCCCTTGGAGGGACGTAAGACTGTGGTTCAACACTAGGTTTTATCAACTGTTTACCGCTCTTTGTAAACATACCATATATTATTTGCTGATCTGTATTCGCCAGACCACGTGACAAAAATATGCTGACTGCCTTTTGATATTGTTTCACGAAGATCCGTAGTGTTTTTTCTATCCCTATGAACATTCCCCCTCCAAGCCACAGTTGGTTTCCACGGATAGCCCCACTTATTGTTAGATTTAGCTTTTTGGGTCTAATTTGTGTGTATGCGATTCTATCTGGTTGAAAATCCACCGGTATTTCCAAATGAAATCTGAAGGATGAGCGAACCATTTGACGGAAGTACCCTACATCGAGCCATGCGTAGTAGTCAGCAACGTACAATTTCCGGTTTATTGCATTTAAAACTAATTCGTATTTCGCATGTTGCACGCACGTGTAGTTTGCATTCACTGTACTTGGATAATGTTTGGGATATACGGGGTCTTTATAAATAGAGTCAATTTTTTTATCCAACCTAAACGCCCACATCTTCCGTCGTGTTTGATTATTGATGAAAATTACAGATGTTCCTATGGATAGATTTCTGCGACCATTCTCTATCAGAAATTTAAAGGAAGGATCGTCTGTGTAGAAAACAAGATTGTTACGCATGCGTGTTAATGAGATCGCCCATTTTCGGTAGAGACTTGGAGAAGAACGAGCTCGATTTCCCTTGCGGAAAGTGCCGAGGTTAAAATAAGCAGAAATTATTGTCATGTTGTATCGGCATCGAATTCTGACGTCATCGTTCTTGTGCAAAACGGTTAACAGGAAACGGTTGTCCAAGACACACTGAAATAATAAAATAAAGATCGATTAAATCATGGATGGATACGATGGATAGATTTATTGATTTATTATCTGATGGACGAATGGATGATTGATTGGCTGATTGATTCATTCATTCATTCATTCATTCATTGAATCATTGATTCATTGATTTCTAATAGGATTTAATTCACTTGAATCAATTGCGTAGTAGATGTTTCTCTAGCTGATCTTTATTTCCTTAACCTCCCCTGACACAAAGCGCTTAGAAAACAGTTTTAATCACGATGCAAAAACAAAGCTACGAAACAAGGGTATTTCTAACGCTTTCAATCCATTAAAATACAGAACTTAACGAACAGCGACATTTTAACCTATGTTCCTGTCAACCAATAATCGATTTATTCGTTTATGTTGCCCTTTAGCTCTGAAAGTACCCGGAAGCTCTTTCCCAGCCCTCCGCCCTCCAGTTACATTTAACAGTGTTATAAGAGACGTGTATTACAACATACTTTTTATACGTGCACAGCTAAAGCGAGCTGTTGTCACATTAAAATACGAGACACACGGTTTATAGTGGCTTTTGTTCGTTTTTAAATGTTATTTTTGTAACATAACAGCCCTCGGATTTAGAATATTAAGCCAGCTTTTAACATATTACCAAACCGGAAGGAATGTAGGCTTACGTGATGCAAGAGTAACAACATCACAACAACTGCTATTGCAGTGGTAAACGTGTAAGTATCTCATTTCTTCGTAGTACCTGGATGTGAGAATTATGAATTGGTTATTGCAAAATAAATTCCGTTTCAGCGATTCTGCAGAGTTTGTCTTTAAGGCAGTCAAACACGGATCCAGACAAAGTCTAATCCACGTCACACAATCACCAATCAATAAATCAATCAATCAATCAATCAATTGATCGATTGATTGATTGATTGGATTGATTGATCGATTGATTGATTGATCCAATCAATCCAATCAATCCATCAATCGATCAATCAATCAATCAATCAATCAATCAGCCAATCCTCAATCAATCGATTAATCAATAAATCGATCCGCAATCAATCAATCGCCAATCAATCAATCATCAATCAATCAATCAACCAATCAACCAATCAATCAATCCTCAATCAATCAATCAATCCTCAATCAATCACCAATCAATCCTCAATCAATCAATCAATCAATCAGGTTGTACTACATGTCCCTTATAACTCTGAGCCAAACTATAGCAAAGGTTCTATAGCAAAAATACTCTCAAACTCTGTGGGAATGACCGAAAAATGCATTATTCGGGATAGAAATATACTTCAAAGCCTTGCAGTTTAAATTTATTTCTGTAGTTTTGTTTTAACGGTATGTAAAGTGTTTAGCGCTGAAAGGTGCATTCTCAAGGTGCGATTTGTAGTAACGATTTCAGAGGGAATCCCTTTATTTGCAGAGTTTTGATTGGTCGACTATTTCATACTTTTTTATCGTCCAATCAAAACGCCACTACAAGGGGAATCTCCATTAGTCGTCACTACAAATCGTACCATGAGAATGAGCTTTTAAGGAAATGGTATCGAACGAAAGGACGTTGGGGTTCGCAGTATATCCAAATGATAAATATCAAACTTCGACGGCCCTTTTAAAAGGACTAAATGCAAGTTGACTATATGTATCCGGATGACCAGATTTGGTGTGTTTTTCTTATACTGTTTTTCTGTGGATGATTAAAAAAATAATACTTTATTTTACAACCAACACGTTTCTACTCACATATAATACCAACATGGACAAAGTAACGCAGATAAATAATACAAATCTCCAAAAAGAAGTCCAGTATTTGTTTCCTTTTTTTCTTTCTTCCGCTGTAAAAAAAAAGTCAGTTTAATGTAGTTAAACCAGCTTCAATTCCAACTAATCAGATTAGGAAAAACTATATGTTTAATATAACTTTTTAGGAAAACAAATGAGATATTTGGTTATCGCAGGGGTGCTCTTTAGGAGGGCTTTCCCTGTGTTATCACTGTATGTTACCTTTTAAGTAAGGCCTGGTTAAACACGTCGATCGTGTTACAAGTGGAATACCCTTCGGTAAGACGTTAACTCTTTAAAGCCCAGCCTATCATATATAATACAGTCCCAAAATGTAGGTCAACTGTCGCGTGGGTGCAATTTGATTATTGATATTCCATTTTAGGCATATAACCC
>JARFOD010077737.1:0-20329 GCA_031763545.1 Mopalia muscosa
CAGCAACAGGGAGTGGATCTGCTGTGGTGTCAATGTATAGCATCTTATGATTGTCCTCTCTTGTCTCTGGTTGATGTGAAAGCAATTCATGTTTGAATGCACCAGCAGCTGTGGCTTAGTGGTTAGCCAGTGTGCTTTCTGAGCCTCTTCAATGTACTGTTCACAGGATAGAGTCTGTCTGTTGACCCTCGGATATATAAGTGAGTCACAAGATGTGGCTCCAACAGTCCAGGGTTTTTTTGGGGGGTGGGCGGGGGTTAAAGAGATTTTCTTTCTGTTTTTCACCATTATACGGCAAAGAACATTGCGAAGTGGACAATCTGTTGTCATATAAGTGAAATACCCTTGAGTATGACGTTAAACCAGAATCAATCATCCTAACATATCATGTTTAAATGTTAAATAAAATCATATTCACTTATATGTACAATTTCTTCAGTCATGGTACCAACGAGGCGCTGTGTTGTGATATTGGACTATCTAGAGTGTTAGATAAATAACCATAGAATTTAAGATTTAGGTTTTCTACAAAGTACCTAGTATACGTGTAATGTTATTCAAGGGAGATAACTCTTCATTACAGTCTGAAGCTCATTTTGAGGAAGAGAAAGAGGAAATTCAACAAACCTTGATTAGAGACCAAAATGAATTACTAGAGAAATACAAATTAAGGGAGGTAAGTGTCTTTGGTGTATTGCATTTGTTGGCTAGTAATTATGGCATGCTTTAATTTAGCATAAATTTTGTTTGGGAATAATTGTTACTTTTTGGATAGTTTTCAAAGTATTAGAGTATTGAAATGAACATATTCATGTTTTCTGTGATACTCTGATCATTGTTAACTGAAAAAAGAGTCATTTTCCACCCAGTCACAATTTCTAAGTCCCTTAAATAAATTCCAAAGTAATTATTTTATTTACAAAATATGAGTTGATTAAAGTTAATAGTGTGTGTGAAGTGAGTATATGGTTAGTCAAGTATTGAAATATTTAATATAGAGCTTACATTTGTGTTACCTACCTTTGTATTGCTTCCTCTGATTGTCCTGTCTCGTGTGTTTGTTGTCAGTGACGTCATTCACTCATTGCATTAGCATGCAGTCATATGAGTTAAACAACCTTTAGTATGCTGTTTTAACCCAATCAATCAAACAGTACAATCTGGAGGCAGGTCCCTACATGTGTTAATGTGTATTGTAAAACTGTTGCGGGATATTTTAAAGCTGGACACTTGTATTTCTGTGACTTATCCGATGTACATGTTCCTGTTGGGCTGGCACACTGGTCACTAAGTGGGAACAAGAAGCCGATTTGTTTGTGATCTATTTGTATTGCAAACCAACAAACAATTAATGACATGTTGAAAAGAAACAATCCTTGCTTTCCCCTGATAAATGGGGCATTGTACAAGAATAGTGTGACTGTGAAGAACCAAAGACATATTTTGGCATGATCTGTTGTCTGGTAGAAATGTTTCAAATATCTGTGTTTCTAGGAGAGACTCCAGGGCATTGATAAACAGCAGAGAGACATGTTACAAATGGTGAAAAAAGATATGGAGATATTGGAACAGTCCAGACAGAAACTGATACAGGATTTTAAACAGGTTTGACCTTTAAACTCGCGAATAAAGTTACACATCTAAATGCAAATCATTGAATAGACATATTGTAAAATTTTCATGTGCCGGTTTTATTATAGTTTATACTAGGCAGAATCGGCCAAAGCACTCTCTGGTTTTGATAACATGGTTGTATGCACAGGAGTTCTGGTGGTCACTCAATTCTAAATAAGATATGTTTCAGAAACAGTGGAAAAACCTGGATTATTGTTTATCCTAAGAAGTGAATCTCTGAATATATTACAACAGTGTTTTCCTGGTCCTACATGGCCATACCAAAGTTTTTTGTGATCTGTAAAACACATTTATACTTTTTTCCTCTGTGGAGACCTGACCAAATTCTGTGGCTATTTCTGGTATCCTTTCAAGGAAGGATAAAATGTGTATCTTCATTCAGACTTGCACTTGTGGTTATGTGTCAGTAAATTCGTAACGTATGGTCATACTATATGGTTACCATGCTGTCAGATGGTGTTGTTTGGAGCATGTTTGACTCTGGAGTGATGTTTGACAGCTTATATACCATATATATTTGTGTCAATATTTATATACCCCTCTCTATTTTTGTCTGGTTTATTTCTGCTTTATTTTCAGAGTATTATTTGTTCCAGATTGTGTTATGCTTTGTATGCCTATTGTCTATACCATTGTCAACAGTGGTCTCCCTTTTTGTCTGGCTGCCCATTCAACATGCTGTGGAACTGAACCTTTTTGTTTACTCAGACACAAACATACACACTTTCTACACATTTCCTAACAACTTGTCTTATACCTCTGCAAAATTGACAACCACTACACTGTACATGTATGGAGCTATTTTCTGTTGAAATATAGTTCCTTTAGATTTTTTATTTTTTTCTTACTCACTACCTGCGCTCAATCCATATCCCGCTAGATGTTACATTGTGACCTTGTAAATACACACAACACCTTGTTTTTCAGGAAAAATTGAAATTGGCTCAGGTGGAGAAAAACATTCGTGAATTCAACCATAATCAAACTTCTGATGTCAGATTGGAGAATGGAGGAGCTGTGTATGAGGTATTAATCAGTCAACTATTTCATGGCCTCATTCTCTCATCACTCACACTAGTCTATCTATAGCCCATTATTTAGTTAGGCCGATCAGTTTGGTGTCAGAAGTGAGATTTCAGCTACGAAGAAAAAAAATGAATAAAACTGTTCTTTGGCTGCATAAGTAACGCTAGTACAAATGTGTTGTTTGCAGTAAAGAATAAACCGATAAATTGCAATCCTCTCGAAATTGCAAGGAACAAAATGAGGCATTCCCTTATGTTCTCATCCTCATTGTCTGAATGTGAGCATGTTGTTTGGCTTCTGTCCCTTTGTGTAAAACTAACTGATCATCCATTGCATTTTGAAGTGATGACTCTGTATGACCGTGGCAGTAAAGTAAATATCTATTGATGTGCAAGTCTACTAACATTGACATTCTATTGTAACCCACCGATTTCATGCTCATTTATTTTTTCCATATTGTTTTTAATATGAACTGTTTGTAAGTAAAATCTATATTTTGTACTTCCTAATATATTATTTTGTTGTCCAAAACTTCAGAAAACTTGACATATATGTCTGGTTACCATCTTGTTTAAACGCACACATTCTTTCATTTCAGGACAAACCCAATAATTCAAACTCTGCAGTCATAGATTCAATCAAGTTATCTCCCTTAGCTTCTTCACCACTGACTAGAGAAAATCTTAAACTAGACTTCTTGGAAGATACTTTTTCACCAGACTCTTCAATAAATGAAACACTCAAAGAGGTTGAGAAAAATAGAGTGTTGATGTTTGAACAGCAAGGTAAGAGACATTTTCATACTCAGCATAGTAGGCAGTGGTGTACCTTTACCTTCTTGGCTGATTGCCACCAGGGCATGTAGGTTTGAAATCCGGGGTCAATATGCAATTGTTCCACAATGTTGAAACAGTACCCATGTTGTTAAGGCCATTGAAGTTTCACTTGCCCTGAGCAAGCTGGCAAGTGTTTAAAAGCACCACTGATGATCTCTTTGAAAATGCGATGCAAAGTGAAAAAAAAACTCAGTTGATCTTTAATTTAAAAAAAGTGAAACTTGGCACAGTGTTTTTGGATTTTTCCTCTAGTTAAGCAGCCATCTATTTCCAATTCAGTTTTCCAGTCACACCTGCTTGTGACTAAAAAAATCTATTCACAAGCTGCAGAATTTCGGTTTTCCTGACTGACTCCTGACAAAACAGTTAAATTGACATCTAATCAAAATTTCCATGCATTGAATTCAAACCTGATATACCTAGTATACATACATCGATTTATATTCGGGCCATGGCTAAGTGGTAACGAGTGCGCTTCCTAAACTGAACCTGCTTCGATTTACCGTTCACCGGATCAAGTCCGCCTGACGATCGTCAGGTATTTGATGGTCAACGGGTGTGGTTTTTACAAGGTTGCGTAGAGTGTGAAGTGGAATATCTGCCGTCAATTAAGTGAAATACCCTTGAGTACGACGTTAAACACCAATCAAACAAACAAACCGATTCACATTCCTATTTTTGTAAATTATTTACCATGTTTATATTGATTTTCTGCTTCTTTATTGGTTTTCATGGATCGCATTCTGTAGCATTTTGTGCAGGCTTTATATATGTTTGAGAACATAAGTGGTTGTTCCTCAATAAACCATTTATTGATAATATACTGTTTTATAAAAGGAGATCATTACACTATTAACAATTAATTTCTTATTAAAAAGCCCCCTTTATTGTCGGCTCAAAGCAAGTTCTTATTTCAATCTAATTGTCTTCCTTCAGGCAACAGTGTTATAGAAGAACAAAGAAAACGGTTAGAAGAACTAAAGCGACGTGCAGCAGATGAAGTGAGGGCACAATGGGAAGAAAGAAAACTAAGAGAAGCCAATTGTAAAAGTTATAATTCAGTTGAATCTGAAGAGTCCAGTATTGACAGCAGCTGTGAGACCACGCCCTCAGAGAAAGAGACCAGGTAAATGAGTTTTGTTTTAATTCTTGCTCTTTGTTTGTTTATGGTTTAGATTTATTATTCTAACTTTCAGACCAAGATCATTCCAAGTGAAAAGGGACCATTTCTTGTGCCATAATACTATGGGGCAACACGGGGCAGATCTGTTTGTGATGCCCTTGTATTGTGTCTTGTGATTGTCCTGTCTTGTCTTTGTTTGTTGCCAGTGGTGTCAAGATTCGTTTCCCCGGCTAGCTGGTCATTTGACATTTTGAGTTTGGTCTTAAACTCCAAAATACCAAAAGTTAACAATCCCATGATATGATAGTTTGCTTGCTTTGCAATTCTGACTATTAAATAAATGGTGTTTATAACAATCACTGATCAGACCGTTGTGAATTACTCAGACTGGCTTAGTTGTGCCATTGTTCAATCAAAATATGTCAACCATGTCACCTGTATTTAATGATACCTGTTCATATTAGCATTAACATTTTATCTCAAATCCAGTAACATATATCTATTACCAGCATTACCTGGATCAAAAGTGTCTTACTAATTAAAATGCTCCTGTGTTTGTTTTACAATATTGAAGTGTACAATTGTGTCTCATGTCCCTTAGATCATATGATCTGAATACTTTACCGATTAGCTTATGTGACATAGACATCTGGTGAGACAGTATTGACAGTGTGTGAGACATTATTGACTGGAATGTTTCACACTTCAATCTGGCCATGCTGAATCAATACACTTATTAAGTGAGAAAGGTCTTAGTTGTAAGAGTTTCTCCCACAGCTTTATGAGCTAGACAATGACTAACATCTGAGGGCTCAGTCAGGGATAAATTAGAAACCTTCACATCTCCTTTAAGATATATGTATATAGACAGGTTTACCTTGATTTGTAATGGTTACTTGTCTCATGGTTCACAAATACTTTCTTCAGAAATCCGGTTCTTTCATTACTTCTCCTATGAATATTTCAGATAGAAATTAAGTCTTTCTTTCTATCCTCCTTCTGAAAATATTGGAGTTCAATATATTTTTGTTCAGTTTGCGTGTCTTTCTGTTCAGCAATTCACTACAGTGTTACCTGAGATCTAACACAGGTGTGGCTGAGACTAAGTTTTATTTCCCTGTCTTTCTGAATGGGGAGTATTCTGATTGGGGAGAATTCTGATTAAAATAATCATGTTTTTGTTTTTTCACTTAACATGTTTGTTTGTTTTTTTAATTTAATGCGTTCAAACTCCAAATCAAACAAATGATTAAAATTGAAAGAGGTGGGTGCCCTTTTTACTATTAAAAAAACATCATGGCAAATTATCTTGGGGTTGGTTTATGCTTTTGTTTTTTGGAAAGGGGGGGTGGGGGGGAGGGGTAACTTTAATTTGGTGTACTTTCTGAGCATTTTTGTGGTGCTTTCTCCAGGATAGCCTCTGTTAATTCAGTACCACATTAGCTCGGCACAATCTCTTGGAAATTTATAGGGTTTACTGAGAAATGTGTTCTATTCAATTTGATTCATATATATGACAATTCTAATTGATTAGTTTGACCAAAATATAAGTACAGGCCTAATGATCCTTTTCAATGTCTGAAATCAGAAAGCAGGAGCCCATGGTATACAGCTACTGAATCATTAGTGGAGAAATCTTTGATCTGTTAGTCATTATTCTGATCAGAGTATCTTAATATGGCTCTGTGAAATCAACAGTGGATTCTAATGTACCTGAGCTCAATAAGTTAATTACCTAAGTCAGGTATTAGCTCAGGCAGGAAGTCTTTTTCACAGTGTACAGTTTCCGTTGTGGAATGACATTGTCGCTTGTTTAGTGCATGGCTGTAACAAGAGAGGAAAATCAATGTGTGTTTGTCAGATCAGACCCCTCTTTTACTCCTGTTAAAATCAATTATCTTCACCTCAAGTGTTTAGTTTATTGCTGAGATTGGATTTGTGTAACACATGGTTCACATTCAATCCTTCAGCCTTTCACTACACAGCCTTTAATTTTTGTAGCGACAATGGTGAATATTGAGAATTCAATTTTATTAAAAAAAATTCTTAATAGTAACAGCAACTCTACAGGCATTTTTTTTTTTTCTTAATTAAGTTTTTTTTTTTGGTCAAACTGTCAGCATTTGAAATACCAGTTACATTTTTTATTAAAAAATATTTAAAATATTTTGGAGATAATTTAACCGACTTACTTTAAACCTGAAACACTGCTTCCATTTTTAGCAATGAAAGAAGGATGTCATTATGTTTCACCGAATCTCTAAGAATATAGCTAACATTGCATATTTTACGATATTCAATCTTGTATAATTTCTTAACATAATACACCAAAAGAAATTCAAAGATAAATGTTGTGTCATAACATTTTAATGCTAATCCATTAACACCAATGGATGACTTTGCATGGTATCAAAAATTATTCACGCAAATATATGTCTTAAAATAAATTTACCGATTGTTTTGAAAGAAAAGATTTTACTTCATTTAACTTCTACCATTGTAATGATAGCTTAATACCAATATGGTGATAATATTACACCATGCTTTTTCTCACTGAGGAATGAAACTGTTCCTGAATTAGGAACTGAATTGTTCTCCTGAAGTAGGAGAAGGGAGTTGGATTGCATTTGTCATCATATTTTTTTGTAAAATGAGCCCTAAGTGGGGGACCTGCTAGCTCTCAGCTTGTTACATTTTAATTTAGCTTAAATGCTATGGATGTATCCTTTTAGTACTGTCATCAGTCATCTTTTTGATTATTAGATATGAGCTAAATTTTGTTCTGGGGTTTTTTTTTTTCTCCAATTCTGGACAAGTATTTTGGCCAGGTTTTATGAAGATAAACTGTCCATGGGAAGTATTCTACCACCTTTAGCATGAGCTCCTGTATTATTATCATAGATTGCAACTTTGGGATATCTGATAGTCTCACAATGGATGTAATTTGGCTTAATGTGGCTTGATCACGATTTATGAGATAATGGGAGAAGTTTTTGTGAAATGACAAGAGTGAATTAAGGCTTGTTGCTGTGATCAGAGTGTCGGTAGATTGTTCAGAGAAGATAAATGTCCTGAACATTCAATGGTGATTTTCTCCCCACCTGATCAATGAAGGCCTGTTTTCAATAATCGCTCAGGTGTAATGCTAATGGGCTTCTCGGGCTCATGTTTATTTTTGTGATAGATGATTTTTTCTGTTATATATTTGATTCCTGTTAACGATGGACAGTGATAGAGTAGGCTTTAATTCTTACACTGTTATGGATTGATTTACCATTAATTACTAGTGTTAAAGTCTGTGGCTGGCTGGGTTCATAATAGTCGCAGTGGGTGTCATGTATGTCAGGCAACCCTAACTACACATAACATTCTCTATTTAGCCGGGACTTCCATAGCTAGAAGGGACTGTTGAACACATTCATTTACACTAAATATCCTAGCAGTAGGTGTATTATGAATTTGATCTCTTTTTTTGTTTAAAGTTCAAATAAAAACTATCAAACTTAATGATACAGTGTGTATCAATGCAAACAGCCTATTTGAGTATAAATTGGTATAAAATTGAGATAAAGTTCATATCATAATCATTTGATCCAGTATACACCTGTGTTATCTGTCATTCTCCTATCAGCAATTATAGTTACATCATTTTAGTGAATTGATAAGATTAAAACATTTGTCATTGGGTTTTGATTGTTGATGTATAAAGTCAAATTATATCAATATGTATTTGTATTCTGTCCAGGGATAATTTCTATATTTCTTCCTCAATATTGGTTATTAGTGTATAGTACAGGTAATAGACAGGTAACTATCCATGGGGTATATAGGAGGGTAGCTTTGATTGAAGACCTTAGCCAGATATCAGGTAGAAAGACTGGAGACCCATTGTCAGTTTTTTACTTGTATGATAAAAATAGCCTATGTAATAGTTAGGAACTTTTTGTTGTTGTTATATGTTTACAAAGTCCGTTCATCTGGTTTATTGTATTTTATTTGAGAAATGTCCATGATTTATATATAATTTAAGCTTTAAAAAACGTTGATCTATTATCCATATTGTTCTGAACAAATAAGATTTCAGTAAGCAGTCATAAATAACAGCTCTGAAAGGTTCATTTTCAAATCTGACTGGTAATTTCCTTCACACCTTATCATTAGAGCTGGAAGTGAGGCATTTCTATGGTGTTATAAATATATGTAATTGGAAAAGACCTTGTGTTGAAACAGTTCATTTGTAACTACCTTTCATGGCAGGATATTGTACTTATTATAATAGTGTATTCCTTACTGGAAATGATGTGGTCTGTAATTAGTTACAACACATAATTAAATCGCTACTCTTTAGTTTTTCAGAGTCATTAATAAGTGTGTTGTTTCTCTGATGTAGCTGATTATTTGATGTGTTAAGTAGACATTAGTATTGACAGGTCTGTGTGAAGTCCCCTCCCATCACTAGCTTTCCTCTGCCTCCATGACAGATAGGCCTGACAAAATGGATTGCCCACTGACAGAATATTTGCCCCTGATGTTGCATTCTCATTAGCTTTTAAACCCTGCAAATGTCATTCCTGTTTTCTATTAAATTATCAGGCAAAGAGAAAAAAGGCTGTTTTTCGTTTAAATCAATTGTGTGAAGTGCTTCTCTAATGCCAACAAAACGGCTGTAATTTAATGGTTTTTGCTTTCATTTGTTTCTGTATTGTCTCTTTCAATTTAACACAATGCTTTTTTTATTCATCCAAAACCACCCTGTGTGGATGCAAATTTCTCTATGTTAGTTCACCATTTCATAGCATTGTGAAACTTTCATTGCTAGTATTTACACTGAAACATCAGACTGTAACCATCAGGTATAGGAGCGAGTCACATGTTGTGGCTCCGGCAATCCCGGGGGTGATTTTTACAAGGTTTCCTCCCGGTTTTCCATCGTGATAAGGCTGTGTACAGTGTGAAGTGGACAATCCGTCGTCATATAAGTGAAATACCCTTGAGTACGACGTTAAACACCAATCAAACAAACAAACAAAAACATAGCATTGTGAAACTTTCATTGCTAGTATTTACACTGAAACATCTGACTGATAGTAAGACTGAGAATTGAGTGAGACGTTATCATCTGTATTATCAAAAACAAGTAAAAAGACCTGTATTATCTATTGAATTGGAGAGAGCTTCCTAATACACTTAGAGAAAACAAAGCTGACCTGTTTGGTTTGTTTCAAGTATTGCATTGTCTGTGAAATTGACAGTTGTTTTCCATCAACCATTTTCATGGTACACCTTATACAAAAGTATATAGCCATGAGAGTAGCACAAAACCAAAAGGAAAACATTCAGACTTTAGATGAAACTTTGACCAATCAGTCATTTTCTCTTTTCTGTACGTTATTAATTGTTATTCAAATTCATGTTGTTATAATGTATGTATTCATCACATTTTAAATTTTTGCCTGGATAAAATGACGCAAATAAACGATGAGCCTCCTATTAAAAACATTTCTCAGCAGCTGTTACTAGTTTGATATTTTTTATTTTTTATATGGCTCAAATTATGCCGTGCATTAATAATTCACTTTTTCTTGAAGAATAGTTGTTTTTCTACCCATCGTAGAAAAAGAAGCACTATTATAAACAGTTATTTCTGTAAGTTATCAGTGAGAGCCCATGTTCCCTGGTTGTCAGTCATAATGATATACTGTGAATGTATACACACAGATCTTAATGCAAAATACATTATGTCAAAAATTCATCTGGGTTTTGTTTTCTTTGACAGGCAAAACAAAGTGAAACAACCTTTATGATGACTTTGAACCCCAATCAAACAAACGTTTTGTTTGTTTTCTGTGATATAAAATTAAATATTGTTTACTTCACTGGTTGCACTGACACACTGTCTATATGACTTGACCTTAAGTATTGCATGCATACCTTCTGGCATCAAACAGAACAATCCATCCAAATATCTGATGGAATGGCACAGTTTTTGACAGCAGCATAGCTAATGCTCTGTCTGCCAGTTTTCAATCATTACTTTATTATTCATAGAATGTGTTAGTCATTATAAAAAATAATTAAAATCTTTCCTTGCTCAGACATTCCTATATTAAAATGGATGAGCATTGGGTATATATGTGTATCTTGTTGACTGATTGGTTGATTAAACTATGCAGGTTTCATACAGTAAAATAGCTAAAAGATGAATATTTAAATGAGTCAAATACAGAAATGAAAGTAGTGTGGAATAAATTTGACGAAATTATTAGTTTATTTACTGCCATTGCTTAAGAGTTGACTGTTCTTTCTTCGATAATTAATATTTGATGACTTTCGCTGTCTGATCTATCAGAAAGAACATCACTTAGAACAAAAAAACAGGCTCCAATTCAATTATTATAGGACAATATATTTAACAATTCATCCCGCATTTTATGGTTTTTCTGTTGGGTGGAAATGTTATCAGCCAATTAAACTAACTGGAGTAGATTGAGCATATTGATGTAAAAAGACAACCATAGTAAAGTTATTGGTTCTATTGTACAAAATGAGATAATGGATGAAAAGATATATATTGTATGACAGCATGGTATAAAAATGTACAGTTCAGTTTATTGATTTACAATAATTGTATTGATCAGATATGCTTTTATTTTCTATAGAAAAACAATAAGTGTCACATCCATGTTACATTGTATAAAGGATACCATTTATTTTAAGAACGGTACTGTGTTTTCTGTATTGTTTAAATCATTGTTTGTGATGTACATAGGAATTTTTCAACTAATTTGTGCCATAAAAGACCTTTTCTTTCATCTCAGTTTTTTAAATAAAAATAATGTAAAGTGCTTGTAAATGTAAAGGGGAATTTTTCTGAGGACTGCTGAGATAGTATTATCGGAGAATTTTTCTGATGACGGTCAAAATCGTATTTAAGGAAAGTTTTCTGATATTTCCAAGTGGTTTTGATGAGGTTCTTTATGTTGTGGGCCAATGTTGCAGAGGGCAGTATAGACCAAGTTCAGTCATTTGTCAAGTTTTCACTGGAGGAACATTAATTTTCACCAAAGCAGACACTTGACATTGTTTGATTGTGTTAAAGAATATGCTTTCGTGTTGTATCAACTCATAGCAGCGGAATAAAAATGTGGAATAAAATTAATTGTTGCATTTATTTCTAAAAATGTTTTTAAAAATGGATGATGCTCGTAAAGGGATGTTAATAGATTAAACGTTTGAGAGAAAATAGATTTAAAGATATATTGTTGCTTATGGTGGGGCAATTTTTTTTTTTTTTTTTCTCTCAACACCCAAAAATTATACTATCTAACTTTTATACCTATAGATGTATACCTTTGCCTTAACAAGATAGATCAATCTAATTCCGTCTAGTACAACATTACCAGCCAATATTTTAGCTTTACGACCAGTTTTTTGGTGCTGATAGGTCTATTGAAGACCATTTGTTATGTTTTGCTGTTCAAATTATTAGGTTTGCTGTGTAAAGGGAACTAGTTGATTAGTGTTTAATAGGGTAATCGTGAAAAATAAAATGTTCTCATCAGCATTGTATTTATTTGCTTTGCTATTTGATCAGAAACTTTATTTAAAAAATACCATCTGCCCTGGTACTCTCAGAGCTAAGAGGCAACATGAAGCTGATCTGTTTGTGATGTCTTTGTATAAAATCCTGTCTTGTCTTTGTTTGTTGCCACTGGTGCTGAGGCTAACACATGGTCAGATGAGTGAAATACTCAGTATGACATTAAACCCCATTCAAACAAAGAAATAAAAATATTTAATCTTTTGTTTTGTCAATACTGATACTGTGAATTTTTATTGCATTTTGCATAATGTCAAAGCTGGTACATGTGCTTTCAGTGCTGAAATGATTTTATTGACCACACTGTCCTCTGGCTAGTGCTCCATGGATCAGATACCAGCTATTAGTGGTGTTCAGATAATAATAGGTCTTGTTCAGCCTGTCAGGTTCCTGTATCAATGGTTATTAGTCCTGGTTTAAACTGTCAGATAAAAAAAGCCCAGGGTATGAGATTAACTGGTATTATGCCTGGGGCTAGTGTAGATACTAATGCTATTTTCTGGTATAAATCACCTAAGTGCTCGGCGTATGATTTATTAATAGAGATAGCTCACATATGATTATGAGTTGATTTTTTATATCATAATATAAATAAAAAAAATAAAATACTCCGAATAGAATATGTGTATGTCACGTTGACTTAAAAGTTTCCAAATGAAAATTTGACATTGATGAATATCGTTTTCATATTTATATATTGTGGTGAATAAGAGGCTGAGCTATAACCTAGGTCACTGTCTGCAGCTTATTGGACTTGACACTTTTTTATGTATTGCACAGTTAGAAATTGAAATTATCATTGCCTGAAAGCCAGTCATTCTCCTGTGGATTCTGATGAAGGTTTTTAATACACAGATGGAAACAAGGTTGAGTGATCTGTTTAGAAATAGACAACACTTTTTTCTGTTTCCTTAATATCTATGTAAGGTTGTCTTAGAATAGATCTTAGTTCAGAATTCAAATTATCATTGCCAGGATTTTGCATGCTAATATAGTATGACAGGTGAGAGGCCCCAGGTGGGACAACAGATCCCCTTTAAAGTAGATAAATATGGTTCATTTACCTTTATAACTCTATTATAAATTAAAAATTAGGGGTTTGTTTTCCCCTTTATGATGAGTAAGATTAATGCATATTCTGCACAATGTGTTACTTGGATGTCACATCTGGAGTTGCATCCAGTTGGTTGGTGCCTGTGGCGAAAAGTAATCCGGTGGAATCATATAGGTTCGACGGGTATAGTATTACATAGTGTCCTTACTCCAATTGAAATTTTTTTAATAAGTACTAAAGTTCATCATGATGATTTATATTTAAAGTGCATTTATGTATTTGACATATTCAAGACAATATATAATTGCACTTTAGTGATCCAGATAAATATGAATAAGAGAAATTTAACATGTTGAAGTTTATATAGTGAGAATTAACATGGTTGATAGACTTTATAAATAGAATAAATATGTGTTTTAACAATAGTGGCATTTAGAATGACCACGTTGCTTGTCTGTTGCCAGACTTCGAAGGAAGACATGGTTTCCGTGTATAAAGGCCACTGTCTCCTGTCTTGTTACACATGTCTTTGCCTATTTCTGTGATTGCATGTTACTGCTATTGACTTAATCATGGAACAGAGGAGAACAGGAATTGCCTTTCTAAATTACCCTTCACTTTGCCCAAGTATCCTTTCACAATAGAGTAGTTAGGTTAATGCCCAAATTGTTTCAATAGAGCACCATGTGAGTATGTTCTCCCGACCAGTGTGTTACCGTGCCTTGGTTAGTCATGTGCTCTGGAATGTAAATGGTGTCAACTTTGGCTCTGTAAGATCTGCATTTATGAATTCTACGTGTTTATACTTGAATATATGCACAAAACATAAATGGAATTATGTTTAATATGATATCCGCTGAATAAGAGGATCAGACTGCACACAATTCATGAAATTGTAATATACATTTTAAATGTTACTTGAGTATAAATATCAGATGGATGTATATCAGTTACCTAGTAGAGATCAATACATGACCAATATTGATTAAACCTATGTGCATGTAATTTTAAGATTCATTGTTCAATATCATTAAACAGATCTTCCATCCTTACCTGACCAGAGGTAAATTGTGTAAATCAGCCTTTGAAGTAGGCAATATCACATTGATTGGTGTAATGGAGCATATAAGCTGTCCTGAATAGCTCATTATTTCACCTTCTGCATTGATTAGAGTATTCTGCATTTAAACACTTTCACTTAGACACTCTATTGTGTTGTGGGAACAGCAAATCCATGTTTATAGTTTGACTTAAGTAAAAAAAATATCTGAAAGCCATTAAAAGGCACAGATACATGTGAATCCAAACTGTGCTTTAATGAGTATCTTTGTAAACTAAATCAGTTGAAGTTTTCTTTCTAATATGTACGCTCCTATAGGCAAAGTTATTGATTTGCTGGAGGGCTTATTTATCTAAGCTCCAAAATATCGGGTGCAGATTTGGTCTTTATCAGATAGTCAAGGTGGTTACTGATTAAATCTAACTAAGTCGTCGTGAAGTAATCTTTACTGTGGCATAAAACACCAGTCAATGAAGGCCAATTGGGATAAATACCATTGTGCTATATTATTGTCCTGGGATTTGGTGTTTGGGTTTTTTTTTCTAATAATTTCCAACCATCACTCAGACAAGTTCTTTTTTAACACTGAAAAATGTCATCATTGCTAAAACATTTTGAAGGCCTATCCATTTGATCTATTGAATAATATATTGTTTATAATGAATTAGCTGAACCACAAGGGAATCACTTTAAATATTTATATATATATTTATTTTTTTTTAACCCTCTACATGTAGGGAGATTTAGATATTCAGCCCTTGATCTCTGGTACAATAAACATTTTCTTGTACAGAAAAAAAATTAAATAACAATACTTTATATATTGATCATCCTTTTATCTTTCCCTTAAAGGGGAGTAGTTTCCAAACAAACACATACTGTTTTACTGGATGAAAAATAATTTCAAAACACACCAAAATACATTAAACTTTATTCTTATACTAAATTTCAGTCTCTGCATTTAAATAACCAGCGAAGCCAATTTACCATTGTGGACTCCTTACTAGAGTGCATTTCATTTCCCAGCTAGTTGACCTGAAGCCTTGAAATAGCATAGGAGCCTTTCTATTGTTATGGCTGATCGGTTATATATAGATGGAATTTCATTTCCTCCAAGGGCTTCTGTCCAACTAGTCATTATCAAAAAGTTCCCTTTCCTTCATCTGACCATAGTATACTCTATGAATCAGTCTGTTCTGTATTCTAATGTATCTAGGTAACCTGAGGCACTGAAGAAGCATATTAAAGGTTTCTGTAGCAATGGTCAAACCATGGAATTCGATTGGCTAATATTTAGATGTCTCCCAACCAACTTGTAATTTCATTGGTGACAAGAAATATGTTCATTCAACAACAAAAAACGCTTGTTTTTTTTTTTTATCTTCTAGATGAATCTATGCTTTTGGTAATCTGTGTTTACTCTTCACTGGCAGATAGCATACAAACTCCTTAACCAAGCACCACTAACTGAGATGTTATTATGTTTTCTGTTTGTGACTCTTAGTGTTGATATTGATCTTGAGAAATTGCCCATATGCTGGTCAGAAATGACCACTGGCCTTACACTAATGATAGTCTCCAGGGTCGGAGCTGACTATTAATCTCTTTGAACTCTAAATAGCATGGGTCTTTCAAGGTTGTCCAGATACATGTCCACTTTGTACTGGATTATCCCTTCTCAGTCCTTGCCTTTTCAATGTTTCTCTTATTGACTCTCTCACATGGTCATTTTCAGGCTATTAATAATGTAGAAGTGTTTCCTTGCAAATCATAAATCACCGTCTTTGTAGAATTATAGTATTTTGTCCAGACGCCTTTATTAGCCTTGGTTTACAAAAAATAATTAACAGGAGTCAAATTAAACCCATATTCCAACAACTCTTGCTTCTCTTACTTGTTCATTTCCATTTCTTCATCTCCGGTTTTTTCTACTTTACATGTACCTCCCTTATTTATGTGCTTTTAAGACACATATTCTGGGGTCAAACATTTATTACGACTCTCTCAGTATCCAATTATTCCCTCCTGTTTATCATTTTTCCTATTTTATAAACCATATCCTCGTTGCATATGTGTAATTCAAGACTTTTAATAGGCTCCTCATAATTTCAAGAACACTAAGAGTTTCCGCTTTATAATGAGTATGCAGAAAATGAAAGATATTGGTTTACATTTACCAGTCAGAAGTGAGTAATACAATATCACGATCATGTCATTGTAAAGGTGCATAATCCATGATGTATGCTCAAAGTTAACTAGAAACCACATGTACATGTATTTTCAATCTAAGAACAAGTATGTCTATTAATGATAACTCAAATTTATTTTTGTGTGTTGGGTGGAATTTCTGTTTTAACACCAAAAAGGTACTGTAACTAAACCAATGTCTGCAATATGTGTAAAGCCTACGGTAGCCTGTGCTGATAAAGCTGCTACAATGTAGCCTTCTCAATTGCCCGCGGCCGTGGCTCAGTTGTAGCGTGTGCGCTTACTAATCCTACTTCAATTTACTTTTCGGGCCCGTGGCTGAGTGGTAGCGAGTGTGAAGTGGACAATCAGTCGTCATATAAGTGAAATACACTTGAGCACGACGTTAAAGACCAATCAAACAAACAATCAATTTGCTTTTCACAGGATCGAGTCCTTCTGTCGTCCATCAGATATATATGTGAGTCCTATGATGTGGCTCCGGCAATCATAGGGGTGGTTTCTATGAGGTTTCCTCCCATTTTTCCACTGTAAATAGGAAAGGAAAAGTGTTAAGAGGACACTCAGTCATCATATAAGTGAAATACCCTTGAGCATGGCATTGCGCAATCACACAAACAAACAATCTCAATTTATATACTATTCGCAGATGCATCAAGGACAAGACTGGTGATTCCCTCTTCTAGTCTATTGAAATTCATCCCCAATTTTACTTCTGGAAATAAAATTTAATCTTGTGTCTAATTCCTTTAAAATATTTATAATTTGCAATGAGCGTATATAAAAAAGAGCCAATATTTGAGAGAATTATCTTTACAGAATAACCAGTGTCAATTAAATTATTTTTACTTTAGCCGCACACTGTGTCAGAAGTGTTGAGTTAATTGGATTACGGTTGACAGGCTGATGACTATTGTATTATCCACAGGGGGAATAATAAGCCATTGTGCAGCCATCTGGTTCAGAGAGCTAGATCAACACATGCTGATATTTACTCTATAGACATTTGACCTTACCTAATATCCTGTTTTCAATTTTAACTCTGCAATACTTCAAAAGCTGATAAAATATCTCCTCTCAGGATATAGCTCTATTTACCTGTATCTGGGAATCAAAGCCAATTCTTGTCAAATGTACATGTTTGAAATACATTCATCTATGACAATTAATTGTTCTGATGATTGTACAAAACCCTTCATAAAGAGTTGGCTATTAATAGTTACCAATTATAGATAAATTACACGTTCCCTGGAACATTTATATCATTTTTACATCGCTTATAATAATGTAATAATCAGTATTATAGAACCAATTTTAAATAAGAAGTATATGAGTTTCAATTCTCTACTCCTGCCGGCTTTGATAGATTATATTTGTGTCCATGACACAATGTCATGTGTTGACAGAGAAGCAGGTTATCATAGAGGGCTCTGTGTTCAGTGTTGTCAGTACTCTTGGGCCTCTGAGATAAAATGAAATTGAACAATTTGTCCGTTTTCCTGTTTTGTCTTGATGTTTATTATTGGTGAGGATGTTAGTGGACATGGGAATCACATTGCCCCAAAAAATGTATGCGTCACACTGGTTAAGTAAAATAATGCCATCAATATTTGTCAGTGATATAGATACTCTCAGCTGCCTCGGAAAACTGTGATAACTAGTTGTTTCTACATGGACCCCAAATGGTTAATAATTTTTTTTAAACTCACCATTGTTATCTACATGTATTCTGTCTGTGGTCGTGGGTAGCATAACAATCTACTGATCCCCCTTTTGATGTAACACTCACAGGATCGAGCCCCCTGGCAGACAGGCAAGGGCAATCGCAGGGGTGGGTTGTATTAGGTTCATTCTGGTCCACCCTACAATCCATAGCTCTATGAGTGAAATACCCTTGAGGATGATGTCAAACCCCAATCGAATAAACAAAATCCCTGTATCAGTTACAGGTTCCAAGGCCTCTTTGGAACCAAGGCAAAAAAGATAAGTTTTCTATTGACTCCGGATTTAACAAGTTGAAATGTTGCAATGTTTCTGCATCAAACACAATACAAATTTGTCATAGGAGTGAATTAAGTATGACGTTAAACACCAACCAAATAAATAAGGTGTTCTGAAAAAGACTAGTGATATTTGTGGTAACATATGTGATCTTGTTGGATAATCTGTTTACTGGGGATAAAATTAACTCAGATATATTTCTGGATACAAACCTTTTTTTTTTTTTTTAATGTAAGTTAATGGAATTTATATTAGATATTTATGTGTTTTCTACAGTCTGATCAAGTTCCATATGAAATATATTAACAGTACTGATGCAAATCAAATTTTCAATAGTCGTTTTAAATGATGTGTTTTAAAAAATCTCATTTCGCTGACACTTATTCATTTCTTATTTTGGCTGAGAAAAAAACTATTTTCCTGACTTCTTCACGCGATTGTATTTCTCTTATGCATTATTCTAAAGTTTACCAATTCTGGCAGCTGGCTATTCAACCTTTGTAAATGTGTCCTTGTTTTTTTTTCTTTTGTATACTGTACATGGGGCTGGCATCCCTGGATGACATTGCTGTGTACTGTTGTTATGAAAACATAAATATTTAGTGTTAATTTGATTGATGAGCAGACTATTGACATAACTGCGTTTAATAAAGGTCTGTGCTTGATGAAAGCTGATCAGTTATCAGACTGATATTATGGCGATCCATTAATGTTGACGACAGCCAATTGACAGTTCCTTTAATATCTTTCTACTAAAATATTTTCAATTTAGGCAATGACACCACATCAAACTGTGCTCTGGATCTCGACTTCCTTGGGTTTCTGCTTCATTATGGGCCCTGTCAAGCCTTAAATAGAAGTTTAATCTGAGCATCTCTCTTCTGTGGGTAGATCAAACTGGTCTGTGGTTGGCCATCTCTCCTGACTGATGCCATTTACATCTGCCATCTGACCGGATATTCATATTCATATATTGGTGTTCTTTATAGAAAACTATCTAACAACAATATGTCAAGAGTATATGCATATAAATGTGTATAGAGTTATTTGTTTTATATCGGAGTAGCAATAAAAAATGATAATGTTTTGCTATTCAAAATGCCACATTACCATTACAGGTTGAAGGTGACTGTTCTCCATTACTGTAGAAACCCTTAAATCGGACATATAATTAATTTACTTTTAAGTTCCATTGAAATTTTAAAATGCCCAAACCAATGCAAACCTATACACACTTGATGACCATTAAGAGTTTTTTTACTTTACAATCTAGCAGGCTTCTCTACATCTATCAGTGTATTGATCACCATTGATCAGCTCACAGACTTTCTCCCCTCTCTCCGACACTTAACCTTTGAATCCCTGCATCAGATAAATGGCCCCAAGCCGTTTATTTAACATTTGATCAGTATACCACACTTTGATGTACACAGTACCTTAAATCAACCCTAAATGGTACTACTGTTAACATTTACACATTGAACAGCTTCTACCATTACACAGTTTTTGGTACATGTCTGTATGATTGTTTGTTCACTAATCTCTTTGGCTTTTGTCTTCCACCAACAGCATTTAACATTGTAAGGCATTTGAACCATCTAGTAATAACCACTTCAATTTGTGATTGGACCCCAGCCGTGGCTCAGTGGTAGCAAGTGTGCTTCCTGATTTGAGCATGCTTCGATTTACCGTTCACGGGTTCGAGTCCACCTTTCGACCATCAGGTATATGAGCAAGTCACATGTTGTGGCTCCGGCAATCGCGGGGGTGGTTTTTACGAGGTTTC
>JARFOD010077758.1:4492-20325 GCA_031763545.1 Mopalia muscosa
TACCTTTATTTACGTTCTCCCCGTGTGGTCGCCCTATTCAAATATGACATTATTGAATAAAATTGTTTACCACAAATCCATGCAGCGCTTAAAATTAACTGCTTTTCTAATTTTAACTGAATTTAACAAATTCTCCAAACATTGAGTTTGGATTATTTTAACATGTAGAAAAAACTGATGAAAATTTATGATCATAGGCTGATATATAACAGTTGGTTGTAGTAGTCACGGTTTATTTTAAACTATTTTAATATTGGTTAAGACATAGAGAACTTGTATGTAGTATTACCTATGGTGGGTCTTGCTAATTGATATCAGTATTAATGTGTGCACAGTGGAATACAACGGAGAAAACCTGGGGCTTTCTGAAAAAAACAGATTTAGGCCAAACCCATGTTGTTTATAAGTAAATTCGAAACACAAATATCATTATGATAATTTATGCCTTTACGTTTTTTCTCATTTTTGCTTTAATCGGTATTTTTCAATTTTATTTTCTTTAGTTTTGTGTCATTGCATAGGTGTTCATATTTTCCAATCGCTTGACAGAAGAACGCAGTTAATGGTTCACATCATCATTCGAAATATTGATATAGACGTTAAGTCAAATCTATAAAAACAGTATTTATACTGCGGATTGTTCTGGTATGTTTGCCACACATGGGAGTGCTCACCGTTCACCATTGTTAAAGGTGTGGCGTAAAGCCGGTCACCAGTAGTGTGGAATCTCATAACGTGACTGTGTATACAACTAAATTTATCATGAATACTATTTGTATTCGACTCGATGTGCATATCCTATTTATTGACCACATCTCTCAAGGCCAACATAATTAAAATAAGGGGTCTCTAGAAATCATTATATTGTTCTGTCGTAAGACTTTGTAGCTCAGTCGAGTAGAGGGTTGACCCTGCTAGTCAGAGACCAGGGTTCAAATCCCCGTGGAGGCCACCACAATGCTCTTTCTCTACAATAAAAATATATACCAGCAATGATCATTTGACAGATTCAGCATAAACTAAGATATATCCCTTAACGAAACCATGGAATTTCACGACGATCAATGCTGTTGATCAAATCTTCTCACAGACACGCGAACTAAATTACGGTGGTCATTTTGTAGAACGATCTTTTTTACTATTTCCAAAGTGTGGAATAAAACAGGCTGACTAAAAACATTCACAACGGTTTAGATTGTGTCCTGATTTGTTTCACCCTCTCGTGAAACAATATACACATGGTACATTGGGATTCAATATTTTTTCTATACTACCCTTGAAGTCTTCATCCTTTGTCATCTCGTGTTGCCTTGTCATAGACAAACATTGACGCCTACACCAGACAGGGTGCAATGCTTCTACGTTTTGTCCTCAGGTCTTATTTCAACGCTTAAATGACCTTATTGCTTTTTGCCGCTTTTCTTCTCACCAACACTTATACTCGAGCATATTCTTATCCCCGAATAAACGAAGGCTATAAAACTACCCAAGAATCCAGCTAGGTGCGTACCTAGGTACCAGTACCTAATGATCCAGCTAATTGCTACAAAGCTCATCTTTACGTTGAAAGTTAATGAATATGCTAATCTGTACCTAGCCGTTCTGCTTTGTTCAAGTGTAAGTTAAAGGGGGCGAAAACAAAATGAAGTAAATCTAACACCACAAAGATCTTTTCTTCTTCTATCTGAAAAATTTATCTAAAATTACAATTTTTGCAACTGTTAAAAAAACATAGTCGTTGATTGAAAGTAAGTGAATTCAGTCAGTAACAAAAATATGATTAGCTGTGACTAGATCATAATTCGGCAGAACGTACATTTAGGGCATCAGTCATATAAAAATGGCTGTCTTCATTCACTCATGGCCGAGTGCAAGTTTCTTGGATCTATTTCTTTATGGTTATCCTATTTTAGGATTTTATTCAAAACGATTGCTGATGGTTAATCCTTTGGCGCGTATATGTAGTCATGTAGACATTCATATAATTTAAACATAGCGGAATAACCTCTATCTTCATGCAAAATACGTCAAAAGTCATGGTTTGATGGCTACTGTTATATCACGTAATCATGTTTATAGTCTTATATATCACAATACTGGTGCCACTATAGCAGATACAGTCGTAGAGGAAATGTATGTGTTAAGTTACCTTTATTTACGTTCTCCCCGTGTGGTCGCCCTATTCAAATATGACATTATTGAATAAAATTGTTTACCACAAATGCATGCAGCGCTTAAAGTTAACTACTTTTCTAATTTTAACTGAATTTAACAAATTCTCAAAACATTGAATTTGGATTATTTTAACACGTAGAAAAAACTGATGAAAATGTATAATCATAGGCTGATATATAACAGTTGGTTGTAGTAGTCACGGTTTACTTTAAACTATTTTAATATTGGTTAAGACATAGAGAACTTGTATGTAGTATCACCTATGCTGGGTCTGGCTAATTGATATCAGTATTAATGTGTGCAATGGAGTGGAATACAATGGAGAAAACCTGGGGTCTTCTGAAAAAAACAGGTTTAGGCCAGACCCATGTTGTTTATAAGTAAATTCGAAACACAGATATCATTATGATAATTTGTGCCTTTACGTTTTTTTCTCATTTTTGTTTTAATCGATATTTTTCAATTTTATTATTTTTAGTTTTCTGTCATTGCATAGGTGTTCATATTTTCCAATCACTTCACAGAAGAACGCAGTTAATGGTTCACGTCATCATTCGGAATATTGATATAGACTTTAAGTGATATCTATACCGCACATTATTTATACTGCGGATTTTTCTGGTGTGTTTGCCACACATGGGAGTGCTCACCGTTCACCATTGTTAAAGGTGTGGCGTAAAGCCGGTCCCCAGTAGTGTGGAATCTCATATAACGTGACTGTATACAACTAAATTTATCATCAATACTAATTGTATTCGACTCGATGTGCATATCCTATTTTCTGACCACTCGATCATTATTGACCACTTCACCCAAGACCAACATAATTATAATAAGGGCTCTCTAGAAATCATTATATTCTTCTGTCGTGAGGCTTTGTAGCTCAGTCGAGTAGAGGGCTCACCCTGCTAAGGGTTCGAATCCCAGTGGAAGTGACCACAATGCTCTTTTCTCTACAATAAAAATTTATACCAGCAATGATCATTTGACAGATTCAGCATAAAATAAGGTATATCCATTAACGAAACCATGGAATTCCACGGGGGTCAATGCTGTTGATCAAATCTTTTTCACAGACACGGGAATTAAATTCGCTTTACTGTGGTCATTTTGTACTTGTCTTTAGAAAGATCTATTTTACCTATTTCCAAAGGGTGGAATAAAACAGTCTGACTAAAAACATTCACAACGGGTTTAGATTGTTTCCTGATTTGTTTCACCCTCTCAGTCATATAAAAATGGCTGTCTTCATTCACTCATGGCCGAGTGCAAGTTTCTTGGATCTATTTCTTTATGGGTATCCTATTTTAGGATTTTATTCAAAATGATTGCTGATGGTTGATCCTTTGGCGGGTATACACTTGGGATTTTTTTCATTTCTTAACAAATGATGCTTAGAAAAAAAATAAAAAAGATAATGATATCGCACTAGTATTATAACAATTGCAAACAGTTAATAGAAAAATCCTAATGGTATTTCTCTATTGGTTGTCACGATTAACGTATCTTTTCCTTTCTTGATTAAAGCTGATCATCAATAAGGGACAGAAGTCTCGGCGAGATTCTGCGTGATTTATAGTTTGGTGCCCGACTCGTTTTGAAGGCCCATCTTTTAACATTAGAATAAATCATTACAAATCATGCCGATAGCGTTTAAAATGTGTTGCAGCCTAACAGATTTCATTTAGATCAGAATGTTAAATAAAAATACTTTTAAAAAATCTGAGTCGAGCAAACTATTTCAATAAGCCTTTTATATCATGGAAATCAAATGAAATGATTAATTTTGCTTTTAGAAAGGCAAGACAACCAAGCAAAAATCTAGTCCTAAACATTTTGCATGTAACCAAAACGAGGCTTGGCACCGGTAATCGAAACCAAAACAAGTCCTTTGCGAGACTTCGGTTCCCTATATTGTTAAAATCATGATTTATATATGGAACATACAGATATGCTGTATGTGATAACGATTCATTTATGTAACATCCAGATAAACTGTATGTGATCAGGATGTATCTATGGAACATCCACTTATACTGTATGTCATTATAATTTATATATGTAATATCCAGATATACTGTATGTGGTCATGATGTATCTATTTAACATCTAGATATACAGTGTGTGATCATGATTTATATATGGACCATCCAGAAATACTGTGTGTGATTATGATGTATCTATATGTAACATCAAGATATATTGTGTGTGATTATGATTTATATACGGACCATCCATAAATACCTTGTGTGATTATAATTTATATTTGTAATATCCAGATATACTGTATGTGATCATGATGTATCTAGTTAACATCCACTTATACTGTATGTGACCATGATTTATATACGGACCATCCATTAATACTGTGTGTGATTATGAATTATTTATGGACCATCAATATATACTGTATAGAATCCAGCATTTTGTATGGACTCAAGATATACTGTATGTGATCATGATTTATTCAGATGAGCTGTGTGTGATCATGATTTATCTATTGAACATCCATAAATACTGTGTGTGATTATGAATTATATATGAACCATCAAGATATACTGTATGTGATCATGATTTATATTTAAAACACCCAGATATACTGTACGTGATCATGATTTATACATGGACCATCCATATATTATGTGTGTGATCATGATTTATCTATGGAACATCCATAAATACTGTGTGTGATCATGATTTATATTTAAAACACCCAGATATACTTTAAAAGATCATGAATTATATATGGACCATTCATTCTTACTGCTTGTGATTAATAATTTTATACAGATATAATGTGATAATGATCTATATATGGAACATCCTTATATACTGTGTGGAACCATGATTTATATATGGACCATCCAGATCTACTGTATGTGATCATGATTTGTCATGATTTATTTGAAACGTCGATTTATTATGAGTGACCATGGTTTATATGAAATAATACGTTTTTGCTGTAACGTTCTTCTTGAGTTACGGAAGGAAGGTGAATGGTTTGGGTGTTATTTTAGGATAACCAACGAACCTACAAACAAAAACACACATTTGAATCTTCATTTTCATGCTGATTAAATTAAACACTTTTAAATCTTTTCCAAAAATGAGTCACCTGTTTACTTAATGAAATATGATGTACCATATGAGGTAAGGTTCTTTTATCGTGTTTTATTCCCAAACACACCCTTTTCTTTTAAAAGTACTTTCGACTATTTACACCATTCAAACTTGTTATCTTTTTGTATTGACTTTTCCACACTCCATCCTTAATACTTTAGAATCGATTTGAGTTAGCACTTTGTGTCCAATTTGGACTGCTTAAGATTTCTTTAGTAATCCAGTAATTGAGATGGATCCCCTGATAGGTTGAGTCATTACCACCGACTTAATACCCAATTGGTTTAGATCCGCCTTTATGTAAATTGACATGTGTCCAGATACGTTAACTTCAATACAGTTTTCATACAGCCAAGAAGAACTTTCACGTTTTCTTTATTTACACAGTTGACATTGTGTAGCATTCTTCAATATTACCCACTCACCATCGCTCACACACTCAGTCTTTAAGAGCCAGTTCACGACTACAAGCTGTCTGACTTAAAGGACAGGGAACATTGTTATACAGTATTCATTCACCAGGACGTGTACAAAAACAGAAGCAAGAACAGAGGAATTTCAAGCACAGAATGACGATGTTATCTTTTCGGCTGATAATATCAGCGGCTCTATTAGCCACAGTAAGTTTATAATTATTTCGTAATTTTTAAATTTCACGGTTTGAGAAAACTGACTTGTCTCGGACCACAATATATAATACAGGTAGACAATTTTAAAGCTGTAGAGTGTTTTGTAAAAGCACTGACCTCTGTCAAGTTATGTAGAAAGTAAACCACAAGGTCCAGATTGTCTCTCTGTGGGCTATGTTTAGATAATAAATAACACGGCTGAGGACGTAACATGTCAATATCGTGTGAACGATGACTGATGTTACTCATTCACGAACAGTACAGTAAATACAAACAAAAAATCTACCCGTCTCATCATCTTTATTCTATAATACTAAAACGGATTTTAAGTAAGCTACTTATTCTCGATTCCTTGTTTAATACAAAATTCCACAAGCTAAATTTTGTATTGAAAGTTCACATGCCGAATTATGATATAAGAAAAGTAGGACGTTTGAATTGCTTTACAAGATTACAGACAGTGCCTGTCTAATTTCCCCTCTTTATTAAATCATTATGTGTGAAAGTTTGAAAGTGGGAAAATCCCCAGGTAAGGCTGTCAAGCAGTCGTTAATTCCAATGGATCGTTAATTCCGATGAAGAATCGCAAAATGTTACCGGTAAGTCATGGATGGTCTTAGTATATACTTTAAATGTCTGTAGGTGAATCGATGAAAAGCAAACGAAACACGAATCTAATAGATTTCTACGTGGTAACAACAGCTGCCTGTCCTGCTGATACATATAGGCTTCCAGAATGAGCGAGAGGTTGATTAGGCACACCAAGTAAGCACACACACTCTAAAGTTTAATGCCGAAATAAACATTATAAACGTGATTTGGTTTCCATTTAACATACTCTGTTGTTCCATTTAGGGTAGGTGACATACTGGATGTGTTTAAGTGACTAGTAGACGTATCATGTATAAAAAGACTACCGCATACTAATCTAGATTCCATTAGAGAATCTAGGTATTATATACGGGACCCCGTTACACACTCTTGTGTTCATAATACATCTACAACATCTAAGACAACATTACGGTAAATTCATCCTCTGATGTCACCACATTTCTCTACAGTATTGAAGGTACCACTGTAGTTCTGTGAGCGAAATCTAGCATGTTTTACGCTCCTAACTCATCATATTCAAACCTTTCTTATTCATGGAAAAAACTACCTTGCCCTGAGGTCAAACATTGAAACCTTCCTTAAACCATGTGAAGTGATTGCAAAAGTCTCATTTACACAGTTTTGAAAATTGATAAGACTAATTAGTACCCTTAAGTGTTATTAACCTGTTAACGCATGCACTCTGTACACCCACGCAGTTAAGTATTAAGATCGCATTTCGCAACCCTATAAATTACCGCCATTTTGCAAGTATTAAGGATATCACATAAGTCCAATATGTATCTTTTAATGATTATCGTTGCCAGATTTCTCTAATGGAATCATAAACGAGATTAAACATTGTTTTCAATATGCCACTATATATGGCCAAATGGTGACTTTTATACAATATAAACTTTAAACTACAAAGAGGCACAGACACTCATGAATTATATTTATAGCAATTTATATATTCCGGATTTTATTTATGTCAGGTTAAACCGATACTCCCTTCTAAAATACAAATCACAGAGAAATAAGAAACACAAAGATCCCTCCGCGGTTCAACCTGTTGCGTTCTGGCTTAACCCACTTCATTGTACAACTTCTTGACAGACTGTTTATTATAAGCGCGAAAATGGGCGTTTTCTGACAATTTTTTTTTTTTTCAGAGCTTTCATCAACGGGTTTCCAACGATCGCCACTAAAGCTACGTCGGTACATTCGCAAAGTACTCTCCAGAACAACTTTATAAATAAACTGCCCCAACGTCGAGCGAATATAAAGTAATTTTTTTTTTTGTGTAAGCAATCACTTGTTTTATTACCAGAGCCAAATGCATAGAAATAAACAAGCAAAAATGCCGACATAACATTCGTCCTAACCCATGGTATAAGCAATTGATACTTTCTCGTAGTCAGGAGATTATTTATTGGGCGGATACAAACTTTCTATCGTACTTGATATATTGGTAACGGTTTTCCCTTTTATTTCAGTTATGTTATGCAGATACAGTGTTCCAGATAAAGTTTATCAGATATGAGAATTTGTTGCGTGAGTTGACAGAAAGAGGAACTTACTGTGACGGAAGCCAAAGCAATGGTTGTGAGACTTATTTTGACATATGTATTTACAACCCGTCTGAAGGGTCTCGCAGTTGTCCCTATGGACAAGCCCAGACTGATGTTCTTGGTAAGTCATTACTACAACACATTCTGAACATTAACGAACATACACCGGCGTATAACATACTTCACAAGCAATCCTTCGTTTACAGTATGATACCACAGCTCGTCTTCTAGCTTTAGATTATGTCAAACCCTTCAGTTTCAATTGTGGAAGTATTTAATGCTAGAAATATTCTCACATTTTCTTAAAACGTCAATCATCTGATTAGAAATACTTTTGTGACAAAGGTTTTGAATTTGTTAATAAATAAATTGAAACTTGCTCCAGGGCAGATTTAATTGTTTGTAGCCAGAGTTTTTGGGCGACATAATTGGGGGAAGAGAATAATGCAAATTATCCTCATTCGGTGTTTGGCATCTACAAGATTACATACAAATAATTTCTTTGCAAGGAAACTTGTAACGTGTAGCAGGGTTCGGTAGGGTTGTCACATATAAATAAGTTATCCGTCGTAACTAAGTAGAACGGTCTGAAAAGCAAAGTGAATATGCAATAGTTAATGACATCAGACCTCGAGTTACTCAGATAGATTCCCACTGCAATACAAACACGAGAAAATTATTTTGCATTGTTTATACGAAATGTTGTTACTGTTTGAGCCATAAGTGCCTTCCATATTGGGTCGTGAAATCAATCATAGAAAGCTACAACAGCTAACTTACGTTTTGTTTGTTTATGAGTCAGTCAAAGGGACGTTATTTTATGTTCAAATGTCAAAGTTAAAATGCAAGGTGTGGCTGTTCAGGCTCAGTAGGAGCAAAGCGTGACAATTCAAGAAACAGAACTTAGCCGGACGCTGTCAACAATAGACAACTATTTGATAACAGAGATAATGTCTTAAAGCTCTTGTCACACTCACATCACCGATATTTAAACCTTACCACATCCCATTGTGACTTACAGCCAGTCAACCAACATACCGTAATTGTTTTACCTGACTCTTATAAGCGTTTGGAAAAGGTATAAAAATTGCCATCTTGAAATTGTTAACAATATTTATACATATATATATATATATATATATATATAATATACGTCAAGTTATTTAAAATTTCTTCAAAATTCATCCTATGATATCATTTAATGTGTTAACAAAAAAACAACCTGATGATGTCAAACGCGTATATCACCTGATATAAGGAGTGATAAAGGAAGACAACGTGACGGTCGTGTTTACTGCTACTCACTCACGGTCGGGAGAAGGGAATAAGACGTCACGGCCATGTTTACTGCCATCAGTCACAGATGGGAGAGGAATGTGACGTCACGGTCGTGTTTAATGCCGCCGACTCACAGTCGGGGGAAGTAATAAGACGTCACGGCCGTGTTTACTGTCATCAGTCACAGATGGGAAAAATTAATATGTCGTCACGGCCGTGTTTAGTGCCACTCACACACAGCCGGAAGAAAGGAATAAGACGTTACGGCCATGATTGATGCCATTCACTCACAGCCGGGAGAAGGAAATAAGACGTCACGGCCGTGTTTTGTGCCACTCAGTGACAGCCGGGAGAAGGGATAAAGACGTCACGGCCGCGCGTTGTGCCACTCAGTGACAGCTGGGATAAGGGAATAAGTCCGTCTTAACTGCCACTCAGTCAGAGGCGGGAGAGGAGAATAAGACTTCACCGCTGTGTTTACGGTAACTCACTCTCAGCCACAATTTCACAAAGAGAGATTGAATGGATGTATATTTGCCCCAAAACACTTCGACATTCACAATCCTACTCTTGGGAAACAAATTAAGTCGGATAAAGGTATTGTCATTTATTCTGGCTATGTTATCAAACTAGAACATGTGTTATTTATCGAGCGCTATTTAAACTGCATACCAGTGCGGTCAGTTAGACAAGATTGGATACACCTAATGTATTCGGGAAATACATCCGTTTAGAATACTAGATCTTCGTGTCTTCACGTCACCGTCTCCATGTTTTGACGAGAAACACCGCCAATGACAGACTGGTTTTCTTTATCATCTAACACCTGTCCATAAGGCTCTAGCGGAGGTTTGTCAACATGTCAAGGAGTTCTTGCATTTAATTATCGAAGCCGACTTCATTCTCATTCAATACGAGTATTAACATTACAATACAAGAAGAATCCAATATTAAATACACGCCTACTAGACCAACAGCTACTCATTTTAATTTGATATAACACAAATATTGTTACATTATGTTGAACGATGTGCTCACTCAAGTCATCGTTCGCGCCACCCATCACTTCAAATATTTACCAACAGCCTCTCATAATTTCCCCGTTATAAAGGGGAGTGGTTAGTTTATATGCTCATTCTATTATTATTACATCTAAAAATAAATGATCCTTGTAAATTTAATAAGTGTTTAATCCTTTGAGTTATTCTTCTAAAGAACTTAAATTCGTGTTAATACTACAGTTATAAACGTTAAATTCAGTTCAAGCTGTACATATATGGTAATAAGGAAGCTTTTCACACCGGAAGTCCGGTTTGTTGCAATTAACACTTTCAAAGGGTAGAGACTTATCTTATATGAAAGATACGGTATACGCCTACTAATGAAACCTGTAACGGATGACAATGGGATTAAGCAATGGCACATTGAAAGTTACAACCACTGGTCATCTGCTCGTGTGTGACAATTCGTATGCCATGTTATATTACACACCATACACACGAACTAGTAATAAAATAAAACGCGACAAAGCTGGCCTTCAGGTAGTCGTACGTATCAATAAAAGGCGGTTTTGGAAAAAAAAATATTATAATTTCTGACTTCATGGAATAAAAATGCGTGAATATAAAATGGGACTAATATATTGTACACATTTACATATATGTAAAGGAACATCTTCTGTAGCCAAGGGTTACTATTCCGAGCTACTCTGCATTTCAACCCATGGCAGATAATTAATGTACTATGAGTGTTTCAGCTACGCCATCTGGTGGATAAAACGATCAAGGTTCTAGTTAACTCTCGCGGTTTACAGTTATATTCGCCGCAATTTTCACTAGACAAGTCTTCTAATAACACAACATCTGATTGGATGCGTAGAGGTTCCTACGCATCCAATCAATTGCTTGGAAGCCGAGTCCCATTATACATGAATTATACGCAAAGGATTGAAATGCAGAGTAGCTTGGAATAGTAACCCTTGGATAGAGAAGATGGTAAAGGAACAAATGTTGAAATTTAAGTCTTCTTTACATGTCTGCCAGACGGAAATAAACACAACTCCATATGACGTTAAGAAATATATTTATGATCCAACGTTTACAAACATATTTAAGTAACACATGCTGGACGGAACAGTTGCCGTCCGTTCATTCTGTTTTTTGAAATCAGTAGTAAGTTACGCTAATTGAAACAAGCCGAAAACACAAATGTGCAAAGCAAACATGCTTCGGGGCGTTTGAATCGAACTCATAGATTTGAGATGTTAATGTCAAGGCTGTCATAATACCAACTTTTTCAGATAACAATCATACGATTTTAATCATTTGTAATGGAATTGTGGGACAAAATTGAAACGTTATAGACGAAAGGAGCTAGTAAATTTATAACGAATGTCATTTCGATCTGATTTTGTTCAGTTTGATTTGTACCATGTAAGATATATCACATTTATTTGAGTTTATGAATATACACATAATTCAAGAATTATAATTTATATCACCTATTTTCTATCGACGAATGATAACCCTACCATTGGTGATAGAACCAAGCACGTGCCTGTGAAGAACCGTGATGCGTTATTAAACAAACAATACACTAGACTTTTTGTTTTCCTTTTTCTGTTATGACACATTAGAGTTGGTATAGTTTGACTAACAGATTACCCCTAAATGATTCACATTTATTTCCATATAAAAGCAAGATAGAACATACTATTTGGCTTGCGAAAGCAATTGATGTTTTCATTTTTTTTAATAATCCACGTATTTAGCAAGTTGCATTAGGAATGTTTATGTATTCAAGGGTGCAATAACAATCCTTAGGCAAAACACTGACTTTACCCCAACTACTCATTGTCAACCAAGATAGCAAGGAAAAAAACAAAAGTCAGCCATTAGGGCGTATTTTTCATCTTTTACTTTTTCAAGCAAAAACGATTTTTACATGTGCAAAACTGTAAGAACAATCTACAGGCGGGGTAACGCTAGGGATCGCCCAAATGACTGTAACAGGTTGGGTAACGCTAGGGTTGCCCAAATGACTGTAACAGGTTGGGTAACGCTGGAGAGTGTCAAATGGTTGTAACAGGTGGGGTAACGCTGGCGACTGTCAAATGGCTGCAACTGGTGGGGTAACGCTGGCGAGTAACGCTGGCGAGTGTCAAATGGTTGTAACTGGTGGGGTAACGCTGGCGAGTGTCAAATGACTGTAACTGGTGGGGTTACGCTGGAGATTGCCAAATGGCTGTAACAGGTGGGGTTACGCTGGAGATTGTCAAATGGCTGTAACAGGTGGGGTTACGCTGGAGATTGTCAAATGACTGTAACAGGTTGATTAACGCTGGAGATTGTCAAATGGCGATGACAGGTGGGGTAACGCTGAAGATTGTCAAATAGCTGTAACAGGTGGGGTAACGCTGGAGATTGTCAAATGGCTGTAACAGGTGGGGTAACGCTGGAGATTTTCCAAATGGCTTCAACTAGTGGATTAACGCTGGAGATTGTCCAAATGGCTTTTATTGGTGGGGTAACGCTGGAGATTGTCCAAATGGCTTCAACTGATGGAGTAACACTGGAGAGTCGGCTTTGAGACAATTAGGAACAACAAATCAATTGATAAGAGTGTGTATGAGTCTGACGTGTTTGAACAATCGAGAGATTGTTGTTATAGGAATGAGGATGACAACTCTCACTAGCTGTAACTATCTTGACTATACCTACATCAAACTGTGCAGCAATTATTTTAGGTTGTGCACTTACCTGCGGTTGGTTGTTAATACATACATTGAGATGCAGTAAAGACCTCAACGTTAATTCTTCATGTTAATGCATGAATATGTGGGTAAAAGAATTAAAGATTTTTGGGACGGGAGTCATTTGTATACTATTTTAGTAAATACATAAATATTTATAAACAGCCTATTACCGAGTTAAAATCATAACAAAATACAAATTATCTCGAGTCGATAGAGATCTTATTCCAATATTTATACCATCCATTATATGAACAACGAAATTTAGCATTGTTTATTTTGACGCTGTTTTGTAGGGGACTCAGCTATAAATCTCGAGAGCCTGTCTGTCCTGCGCACAACGTCTCCTCGCATCTTTAACCCTATAAATTTTACGATCCCGGGACAGCTTCCTGACGTAAGTATAATTCTTCAGCCAAAGACCTGCGATTAAAAGTTATTTTTTCGCAGCATTGTCATGATGGTTTTTCTTCTGTATTGTTTGTAAAATGTACCTGCGACCTACCTCGTCACATACGTTGTGTTTACCTGAAGAATAATATGTGGTATACATTCACCACCAACATGTATTGTTAAATAAACAGCTGCATATGACATGTTTCTATGTTTACAGACATATGCTGTGCGGATCGAGGCTTTGGATCAGAACCCTGGAAGCACCCCAAGTCTTCAGAAGACGTATTTTATTCAAGGAACAGATTTATCCCCGTCTCCATTTGACCAAGAGACGCAATGGAACGCTCCTTCATTGTTAACATTTGATAGCAATGGAGCAGAGTTGAGTATCCAGACAAAGGTAAATATACCTTAATTAGACGTTTGGATATGTTACAGAAAGGCAGACAGTATTCTACCTTTAACGGAACCGCTTTACATGAGCCCGTTGTATTATGATATTGCCTTTCAGGAAGCTGCAATCATGACATAACCGTGTCAATTCTTACTTATATATTTTAAATAAATGAAGAAAGAAACCCTAGATCTTTGGGTTACAGACTCAACACTCTACCGACTGAGCTAGACGCAATCGTCCTTCCACTGTCCAACTTGTCACATTGATGAGACTGTTTGATCACCTTGATGTTTATCAATGCATGTAGTCCTGTGGAATTTGACAAAAGCATATTTTGTGGTATGGACGATGTTTTATGGTTGATTCTGATACTAATTCTGATTAGACAGCGGGAAGGCCAGATAAGACTTGGAGAACTGAGAGTCTGAGACAAATTTGACTTCTTGCGTTCCTCCGAATTTGTATACGCATCTGTGCATGCCAACGTTTTTTTTTTTTACTATGTATAAGCTTACATGCTATGGTCTTAGCTTCCCACACGTGAATACATTGCGTACGTGTTTTGTAAAGAGCAGCCCAAAGAAAATAATTTACTTAAAATAAATTGTCTCTCTTTTTTTTTCAATAAAAGGCTGTTGGTAGAATATAGAATAATTTACGATTTCTGAAAGTGATTTGACGTTAGGATGCAACCAGGGATGACGCCGATGATAATATTACATGTAGCTATTCCTCAGTCTTGAATACATATTTTTTAAGTCCATTAATCAGCTAATCATAAACGTTTTTGTTTGTGTGTTTAGAGTTATTGCCAAACAGGGTTTGTAGGCCCCAGATGTGGGATTGCCTGCAACGTACCCGGTGGAGATTTTACTCGTTGGAGGTGTGATGCCAATGGTCAAATATCCTGTCGCCCCGAATATACGGGAGTCGCGTGTAACATAAGTATGTCATCTCTTTCTTTTTGATCTTTCCCATTCTATAGTTCTCTCTATTTCATATTTAACAGACTACCGGAATCCATATTTGTTTCATTGCCTTTATCATTTCATCCCAGTAAACAATACTCACCAATAAGTAAATTATTTCTTTTTTATGTCCCCGTTTCAGCTTTTATTATTTTTGCCACTACTTTGATGTTTCCTAAAATATGAGTCCTTCCTTGAACTTGATTCATCTGAAGGATTTTTCAGTTCCAAAAGGCAAGGGAAGTTTACCTTGTGTATTTAATACAACTATCGTTTCCAGTACGCTGGGTGTATGTCAGAGTGAAGTAATGTATTGTTCACATGACGCTTTGATTGTTTATTGCTTACAAATTCTCGTCATTAATTAAACGTTAAACGTGCATTATCATATTGATGATACCATGGTAAAATATAATTTAATCCTATTATCAAACATCACCAAGGATTAACTAGAAGTATACAACTGCCGCAACGTTATGTCCACGGCATTGTAGACCAGCAAGTAACGTCACAGTTCAGACAAGTGTGCTTTTAGTTGTCAGGAACTCTGTGTAGTTTCGTCCCTCATCAGCTACTGCATATCGCAATTGAGCTTCGTTCGGACGACAGAGTAAATAAGCGCGTTTCGTTCAGTCAGCATTGTTATGATCGAGAAACGGCATAAGTTTCTCATAATGCACCATTTTAAAAGTTGCGCTTTGCTGAATATTCCTGTGTGCTACGTCACATGATAGCACGGAGCT
Organism: Mopalia muscosa; assembly: GCA_031763545.1. NCBI lineage: Eukaryota > Metazoa > Mollusca > Polyplacophora > Chitonida > Mopaliidae > Mopalia > Mopalia muscosa. The sequence continues at coordinate 20,112 of JARFOD010077758.1, forward strand.
CGGTCCCCATTGCCGGTTAGCTTATCTTTACGACCGTTGCCTACTTCTAGTTAAGGATGGTTTGTTAATACGAAAATTCACACTATTAGCCTGCATTTAGTGAAACATTTATACAAAAATTCCAAGTAGAAGTCCTCTAATTTTAAGTTTGAAAATTGTGATTCAGTGCATTGTCAGTGTACAGCCGGATGGTTTCTGCCCGAATTCTAGCATT